>JADAQX010001064.1:0-15326 GCA_015476325.1 Cardiosporidium cionae | reverse complement strand
CTCTCTCTCTCTCTCTCTCTCTCTCTCTCTCTCTCTCTCTCTCTCTCTCTCTCTCCCTCTCTCTCTCTCTCTCTCTCTCTCTCTCTACTCCCTCTCCCTCTCTCTCTCTACTCCCTCTCCCTCTCTCTCTCTACTCCGTCTCTCTACTCCGTCTCTCTCTACTCCGTCTCTCTCTACTCCATCTCTCTCTCTCTCTCTCTATTCCATCTCTCTCCCTCTCTCCCTCTCTCTCTACTCCCTCTCTCTCTACTCCCTCTCTCTCTGCTCCCTCTCTCTCTACTCCATCTCTCTCCCTCTCTCTTTCTTTATCTATCAACACAATTCCTATCTCTCTTATGTGATTTTCAAAACATGTATGAACTCTCTTTATATATAAAATCAATATATATATTTTTTGTAGAATACCAAACATTTTCATCGTCTCTCTTTTGATAAAGAAAGGCGATCTTTTTTCAAGCAGAGAGCGCGTAATGCCCCCTTTGATTTGTCACGTTTTGAGCCCACAGTGAAGGATATAATGAGTGTTAGAAAGAGAAGCAGGATGAATGAAAGAGATATATTTAATAACAAAAATATGGAGAAGTAAAGAAGAAGAAGAAGAAGAAAGAGTGAAATAAAAAAATATAAATCCTAGTTTTCATAAAGAAGTAAACTATAAAAAGGGTTTTATTTTTATTTTTCAATGTTAAAAGTTAATAATTTATAGAAGGAAATATATTCAGCGGGTGTACGTACACTCTGTTACGAAATTTTTTTTAATCCATTTTTTCTTCTTCTTGAATCTCTTTATATAACAAACTTTGTATTGCGATGAATACAGTTGAAGTGTGTTCAAATATTTTAAAACGAAGAGCAGAATGTTTTATTATATTTATTTCTCTTCTGTGAAAATTTTATTAATCCTTTTCATCTCTTGAAAGTGAATTTTTTCTTTTTCTTTTCATTTTCATATATATTTGAAGCTGAGGGATGTATCTTAATTCTTTTTTTATTACTCTAAACTATTGAATTAGAATTATATTTTATCATAACATTTTAAAAAGTTTATGAAAAGAGAGTACATACTATAGGATTTAAAAATTGCTTTTGATGATTTTATTTTTTTTAAATTTTCTTCTTCTTTTCTTCAGAAATGTGCAAAAGGTACACTTTCTGGTGGAATTTATCCATATGTGGAAACTCCCAAGAGGTAAACCTGTTAACATTTTTATTATTTTTTATATTTTATATTATATTTTATTTTTTATTATTTTTTATATTATATTTTATTTATTTATTATTTTTTATATTTTATTTTATTTATTTATTATTTTTTATATTTTATTTTATTTATTTATTATTTTTTATATATTTAAAAAATCCCTATCCCTTTTAATATCTATGGATTGTAAATTATTTTTTGGAACAAGGGTGACTAGCTTTTCAGGATTTCTTGTTATTCTGCTTCATATTTTGAAGTTTTTATTTATTTTTAGTTCTACCAAAACAGCCACAGAAGAATGGAGTGGATTTTCAAGTATAGCTTCTCCTTTTCAACGTCTCATTTTGGCTAGAATTTGTTGACATCTCTGTTTTTTAAAACGATTTTTGGTTGATTTGTTTATTCTTTTCTATTCTTTAGTGCTTATCAAAGTTTATAGTGTACATTTTCATGCTTTAAATATTCTTTATATTCGTTTTTATGGATTTAGGAATCATGTTTCTTATTTTATTAATTTCTCCTTTTTCTTGGAGTTTCTCTGTAAATTTTATGTTTAGTTTTTTTTTCTTTTTCTATTCTCTTTTTTTTATCTTTCTCTTTAATTCTCTCTCCTTAATATAATTCTCTCCTCTCCTCTCAATAGAATTCTCTCCTCTCAATAGAATTCTCTCCACTCCTCTCCTTAATAGAATTCTCTCCTCTCCTCTCCTTAATAGAATCCTTTCCTTTCCTCTCAATATAATCCTTTCCTCTCCTTAATAGAATTCTCACTTCTTCTTCTCATTTATGTAGATTCTGGAACGCAATGGGATTATACTTCTACTATGGATGCGTTGCAAGTTCCTGTGAGGCATACCAAAGAGTGTATTGAAACGTTTTATACTTTGAAGCAGAATAGTTTTAATAGATTTATAAAAATAAAAATAAAAAGAATTTCCAAAGTGTAAAACAATTTTTAACAAATTGGAAGAAGTAAAATTTTTATTACAATTTCTATTAAACCCTTTCTATAAGCAAAATAATAAAACGATAAAAAGTTGAAGGAAGTTGCCACTGTGTGTGTTAATAAAGGTTCAAATTTTTGTAAAGGAATTCCATCCTCTTTACTTTTTAAAATATATTCTGAAAATCCCACACTCACTGTGTTATAATTCTTTGTTTTTCTCAGGAAAAATCGTCTAAAATGGATGGAACCTCCAAGAAAACAATCCTTGTGTTTATTCTTGGAGATATTACTTTTGCTGAAATGCGATGTGCTTACGAAGTTTCCAATGCTTTGAATGTGAATGTTTATATTGGTGTGGTACTCTTTGTTTTAAAATTCTGAGCGAGTAGAAATTTATTAATATCAAGAAGAAGAAATGGATGAGAAAGTGTGTTTTGTATAAGAAGAGGAGGATGCGATTGAGAAAGAATGCTTTGACAAAGAGGATGAGAGACATTCGATGCATACAATCAGTATGAAATTAAAATTGAAAAAAGATTGAAAAACACAAGAGAAGAAAACAATAGTGTACACAAAAAAGAAGAAGAAAATTCACACAGCTTAAATTTCATAAGAAACGTGAGAAGAGTGTGTGGGAGTGTATTTCTACTCAAGACTACTATAAGAGAGCCTCAGACTGTAATGAAAAACAAAAAGGAGGAATATCTTGTATAGGCATATTTTTTCACAGTGAAGATGCAGACAGTATTCCATATTCTACAAGGAAACTCTAACATTTACAAAAGATGCAAAAATTAAATGCATATAGGCCTCTAATTGACAGTGGATGCATCTTTTGTTTGTATTTAGGAGGAACAGCTGTTACAACACCTTCAAAACTCATTGACATGTTGAAACATTGCAGGACGAATGCCTCGTATTTATAAACATGTTTTCTCTCTGATAGGATGGGTATGATTTTTAATAAAAGGAAGAAAGAGGGATTGTTGGTTATATTTTTGTAGGCATTTCTGTTTCTTATTTTAATGCACCTCACATATGTAATTTGTAGTCGTAGAGATCTCTGCCTGTAGTGTTTTGAAGGCTGCTATTGTGAATTCTATTGTGGAGAATTCTATTGTGCATTTCACGAGAAACTTACAAGGAGGATTGTAACACAGAGAGTATCCCATTTGGGTGAAATAAAATTTTAAGAGCTAAGAAATGCGGGTAGGACACAGTGTATGTACACTGGAAGCTGAAGAAATATGTTTGTCGCGCGTTTTCCTTTGAAAGAATTTGAAGGAAGAATTTTCTTGGTTTTTTTGTTTGAAATGAGAGCAATTTTCAAGGAACAAGATTTTATTAATAGTATGTGTGTGTACATTTTCTATTTTTTAGATAAGGAAACGCTGTAGAGGGTACTCCGTTTTCCCATTTTTGATAAAAAATAGATTTACACTGGGAGTAGACAATGCTATAGAGGAAAGCTATCCCACTTGCGTCTCAAGGATGAAGATTGCAAAAAAAAAAAATTAATAAAGAGGGGAGTATCTCTTGAACTCCCAACGACATCCTCAGAGGCTCATACATGCAGATCTCTCCATTTTATTTCACAGCATTCTTCCTTAGAGTATTTCTCTATGAATTCATAACTGGCCATGAAAGCTTATGCAAAACCATCACACTGAGAGGCGGCAAACTGCATAGTTAACATCCTGGCATATTTTCACTGTATGATAGATTACTAAAAGTAGAACGCGATGTTCAAGTGGATTATTTTTTACGTAATGGAGTGAGAATTTTTACATGTTTATATTTGAATTAATCGAAAGATGCAAAAACAGAGAAATTCTCACATTTTGAATCGTCTCTGTGCTATTTTTACTATAGAAGTTCCCCATTTTTCGTTTTAGCATTACCTATTAATTGTTTTGGTGATACAAAATCTCTTCACAATCACTCTCTTCTTATTTCTTCGTTTCAAAGAACTTTATAAACGTTTTTTTTTCAATTTTTTATTCAAGATATTTCTCTATCTTTGGCAGTGAATATTTTGTAAAGATTCCAGAACAAAAGGAGAACTCTCTTAGAATTAAAATACTTCTAAAAAATATCAATAACAATGCTCATTTGTGCTAAACCTAAAAACAAAAAGGTAGGAGTTGCTAGGTGGGGCTGCCTAACGTCATACAGCCAGTTTACGATGCTAAAAAATTCAAATAGTCTACCCTGTGTACTTCTACATATATGCTTGGGGTCTTCAGTCTGTCCGATAACCTTTTTAACAGCCTGCGATATAAATTTTTCAGTCTCAAATGAATTGGATTTACTGTAAATTTGTATTCATGACCAACTGTGAATCCTGCCTATGCCTATGTAAAAATACTTTTGATCCATGTATTGTGCAAGCAAAAATGCTCCATACCATTTTTGAGGATAGAGAAAGATTGCTATGCGTTGCTCTCTTCTGCTTTTCTCTTCTCGTTGAGGGCCAATACGGATTCTATGGATTGCTTTATTGTAGAAATATTCTCTTGTAGTTGCTCAATAGTATCATTTTGCAACTCGAATATTTTATCTTCTGGAAATGTTTCAAATGCTTCATCCAAAATAACCTGAAAAATTTCACATTCGATGTTCTGCTGAATTTTCTCTACAGAGTAACTTCGCTGCTCCAACCTCTTATAAAGTATACCATTTTCAGTGCGAAGAATAAATGCAGCATCGAAAAGTAAGGGGTCCAGGAAATCGCAACCATGAAAATCGACGATAACATTTCCAGGTATCAAGAAATCTTCCAAGTAATCAGTGACTAAGTCCTCGTCAAAAATACTACAATTCATCTCATCATCCCATTCCCGATACAATTTGTTGTCTTCAATAGCGCGGCTTAACTCAATGTATTTCATTCCCGTATATTCCGCTACTTCACGGCATACGGAAGATTTTCCCACGCCAGGGGTGCCTGTGACGAGGATGTTGGGATGCCTATCCTCTAATGGGGATGACATTTTGCATTAGATACAAAAAAGACAAAACCATAACATTTCTTTTAAAAAAGCAGAGCAGCTGAAATTATCTTTGCAAAAAGATACTGCAAAAAGCCTGAGATAGTAAAAATCAAAAGAATATACTAAATCAAGTTAAGAAGAGGATGCTGGCGCTAAGAATAAATCAGAAGCTCCAAGTTGCTGGCGAGAGAACTCAGAGAAATTTACCAACATGCAGAACATTTCACAGCCAAGAAAAAGACTGCTACGAGATGATACAAAAGAATAAGCAGAAAGTAGATAAGAGCACCCCTACAAAAGCTTGAGAAATATTCGATTACTAGAATAGGTAGCCTAAGTTGCTGAAGAGTTCAAAAATCATAAACTGATGCGTGTTACTCTCTGTTTTCCCGTCGCTGCGCCTAAGTATACAAGATTGCTTCGCAAAAACTTTGTAGCGTTAAGCGTTAACGCGGTAAAGTACATTGCATTGAAAAAAAGCAAATACTGCATTTATAGGTTCATCGAGTGAACTACCAACCCTAATGGATAAAATGATCTGCTTTCTAAACGAAACATATTTTATTTCATCCTAAAATCTGCTAGTTTTCTACTTTGCCACCGAGTTTTTCATTTGAAAGATTGCGTGCAAAAGTTACAATTATAATAAAAATAGCTAGAAATTTCAGCAGGTCGCTTAAATTCCCCAGAAATACTTTTGCGGCAGATTTCATCCATTTATTTCGAATTACAAGGAAGCTGTAACTCTTTAGTTAAGTTCCTACGTTTGAGATGTGACCAATTTCAATGCAAGTAATAAAGCTCGTTAATTTCTTCAAAGTAGGCAAGAATGACCTGTGCATATTTACCTCTTCCTGTACCCATTAACATAAAATATGCTGGTATTGACTATGCAAGTGAATTTAAATATCATAACTAAAAATGTTATAACTGGCGGATCATTGTAAATAAGTTCAAAAGTAGTTCCAACGTTCTTTGACGGGAAATTTTCTACGCAATGACACAGCATCCCTGTATGTACATCAGCCTCGCCGTCCCCGGTCACGTTTCAGATTTTTTTTCAAGTTTTCGCCTATTAAGGATTTAGTCCTCGAGTTTTTGCATTAATTCTATTTCTGGTAAATGATACAATAATGAACTGTTGCTATACGAGGATATACTTCTATGACACTTTCTTTGAGTTGGTTTTTAACCGTTGGATTAAATTTCCTAAATAGCATATCAGAATTCATTTGATGTATTCTGCCCGGGTGCAGTTTCCTTCAAGTGATGTTATTCGCATTCTTTTTGATGGATTTTAAAAACGGCGAAACTTTTAATATGATTCTTTCATTAAAGTTTTTGCATTATTTTTCGCGCTTGAAATAAATTTGCAGCGGGATCACCATGAAGCGTAGTAGATTGATTATATTGCTTCAAGTGATTTTTCTTGCCATGTTTGGACTCTATTTTACTAACTGTTCTACTCTACATAATTCTAATTCTACCCAAAATATGAAAGTACCGAAAACTCACAGCAATACCCATCAAGAAATGCCAGTAATAGACGGGGAGTTAATTAAACTTGCGCAGAACTTGCAAGTATCTTACAATGACACTATGTCCGCTCAAAAGGTAACAAAAAACTTTCTTTACTTTCAAGTTCAGAAGAATATTTTCATGGCGTTCGCTTTTTTCCGCATGTCAGGGCTTTGATGACACTCTCGCTGATTTCCAAAATCTTTTGTACACTACGAGTAAACATGAAGGTGGAAACACTCGCTTCATGCAGATGCATGAAAAATCACAGGGTCCTGTTGACACTCAAAAAATTTGGTAAAGCAAGCGATTCTCGCAAAACTTTCCGAGTTTGTTCAAATCATTTGTAAGACAAATGTGTCGGCGTATAGGAAGGGTTTATATGACACTCAACTCCTTCGTTCCCCAGCGGCAATGTCAATTAATATTTTTGATGTAGAGGTATACCGCCTGTCGAATTTTAGAAAACAATTGCTTACAAAGTTACTGCCTTGTAGAATAAAGAGAAAATTGCAGAAGGTGCATTAGCGGCTGGAATAGAAGTAATCGACCGTAAATATTGTGTTTATACCAACTACAACCGATCGACAAACATAGAGTGATACGGCTAGGATACATAACGAAATAGAGGTATTGCTTTGTGAAGCAGCTTTAAGGGTGTAGGAATACTCCATTTTAAAATATTTTGGGCCAGGCACAAGAAAAAGAATTGGAAGATGCAGGTTTCTTATTACTTAAACTAAATGAGTTATATTGCTCATTACCGTGTACTGAAAATAGGAGAGATAGAAAGAAAAGATAGAGAAACAATGGTACGTCCGATAAAGTACCTGCGCTTGCAGAAAAATGCCTTGCACTGCTAATTTTTATCAGAATCAAGCAACTGCTTTAGAGCAGACGGTGCGAGAACAAAATAATATAGTTATGAATGTTTGGGCATCGGCTTTTGCAGTTGAAAACAGAGTTACCTCAAATTTTGCAGCATGGAGCAAATGAAAGCCCAAGTAATATTACAAATAATGTACTGAGTGGCGCGGAAAAAACAGGACCCTTGCCTCCTTCTCGGTTTAATCACCCTTTGCATTATTTACCAACTCTGTTTGCAATATTGAATGTTTTAGACCTACTGTGGCAATGCTTCCATTGCATACACCACCAGAAAAACCGTACGTCAACACAGGCTCAGCAACAACGATAGCATGTCGAAATCATAAATTTCTACATGCTTTTCGTCAATATAATCCGGAAAAATCTCATTTTAAACTTAGCCATTAATTCGGCTTTATTTTTAGCCGGCCTCTGAAAGATTCGGTGAAGGGCGTAAGATTTTTTTGTTTTGTCAACTTTTTTTTTATATCACAAGCTGCATGAGCTATTACATAAACATTGACTCTCACGTTTTCCATGTCCTAAAAAAATTTTAAACACAGATATTTTACCTTTACCGCTACTGGCCAAAATTGTAAGTTCAATAGAATTTTCCGCGTGGTTCCACTTTATGACGTAAACAAAAGCGTATTGCATAATTTCATGAGAAATAATCCACTGAATACGGAACTATTTTGCTTGCACATAAAAATGGTATTTCTATGGCATATTCAGCACCATCATATAGTATATCCTTAGACGCTGCTCTGCACCTACTATTTTGTTATACGTTAGAGATATATACATAGTTAATAACTATACAGAAGTAATAGAGAATAGATAGGATGCGTAGACGTTTGCAGTGCTATAATTGTTCCATTTTAGTATGGTTTTTCCTGTAGTACAGAATTTTTTGATGCATTTACTTTGCATTTTTATCAAGAATCACTTTCGCAATTAAAGTTTTGCCTAATGTATTTTTCCATTTCTCCGTATTCCGCGTAGACCCTCCTAACGTTAACATGGTTCGGGTTTATAAGGAAATAATACAAAATCTGTTCGCGCTTTTGGTTCGGTTTGCAATGCTGGAATTCATATTGTGTTTTGAAAAATCATTTTTTTCAAATAATGTACGCTTGTAGGTGTGCTGTGAAAGCTGTTGTTGTAATCTTGCTTTACCATCTTCACAAAGGGTATTCTTCTTGAGTAGAACGCAAGGATAATAGGGCAAAATTTCAGGCAGCCAGGAATACTTTCAATAGTAAATGCTGCAAAACTGGATTGTCTGAGTTCAATTTTTCCTTACTCTATAGACTAATTCGAAGTCTTCACTCTAATCCTCTTTGACAGTAACACAACACTCAGTGGTATTTTCTACCACGGGTTGAATGATGGTGGAAAAGAAATGTTAAAGAAAAAGGATATGGGTTTCCTGGTTTATTCATGGCAATGGACTATTTTGGGCATTAAAAAATTTAAAGGAAACATTTTCACCTGCCTAAACTCTTTATCCGCGTACCTGCAAGAGATTCATCAGACCAGATATGAAGTAGCAGACAAACTTCAAAATGAATAGCAGTCTTAGAAGTCATAAAATAGAAGGTATTGGCCCTAAATCTTTTCTTGTAGATTACTTTCACAAGCCCTATATTCGAAAAACAGTCTATTTTCTAACGCATTTCCACGGAGATCACTATCGAGGCCTTAATGCACAATGGAAGACGGGACTGATCTACTGTTCTCCCATAACAGGAGAGCTGCTAAAATCTATTTTAAATATCGATGCACGGTACGTGTTTTTCAATGTAAATGACTGTTTTTGCTTACGGTTACTTCTTTACGAATACCTCGAGAAAAATTTCCCCCTGTATGTAAGACTGGAGTCTGTTATAATACGCGGCTTCTTAAGAGAGTCTACTCGATTTTAAATGCCCTGCCTACGCTACGTATCCTATTGAAAACCTCAAAACTCTGTCTATTTTCGGGGCCGATTTACATATTAAATAAACAATTTTTTGTATCTTCAGCTATATACACAAGTTAGAATTAAACATTCGGCACGTAATAAATGGAGTAGGAGTGCAATTGGTAGATGCCAACCATTGTCCAGGTAAATGATAGTGCCATGTACACTGGCAGCACTGTGTGCAAGAAATAATTGTAAGCGTTTTGGCTTTATGAGTGCATTTTTTGTAAGCAAGCATTAAAAATGCAATAGTAATTGTATTTTCTACCCTCTTGCGGTATTTTATCTTGATGCATATACGCTCAGGGGCTGTGATGCTTTTGTTTGATTATGATGGGAAATATGTTTTGCATACTGGAGATTTTCGCTATCATCCTAAAATGAAAGAGTACCCTGCGTTTATACACACAAAGATAGAGAGAGTTTACTTGGATACCACGTACTGCAATGCTAATTTTACCTTCCCATCACAAGAAGAGAGTATATCTGAAGTCGTGACGATCATTGCACAGGTAAGGCAAAGAAAACGTGGCTTCCTAAAATTTTTCATGACTATACACGTGAGATGAACACGATGCAATCCACTCTCCTGAAAAAGTATAAGAAACGTGTGTATGCAGAAAAAAAAATATATTCTAGTTTCCTCTCTACGTTGCAAAAAGATGCTACGAAGGCAAGATACAGCTTTGAGAAACGTGACTCTCTCTCTCTCTCTTCTCGTATTTATCAGTAACTTCTTTAGCTGCTGAGATATGTATACGTTTAGGATGAGAGAATACGTAAAACAAAACCTTCCTTCCTAAACAGTGTATATACACTTATAGTTTTAAATTTTTTTCACTTCTTTTAGCCATTGCAAATTTTTTTTTTATAGGCAGCCCTCTGTGGCATGGGTGCATATATATCAAGAAACAAATAACTAGAGAATTTATGATTACTGTTTAGCCATCGCTTTCAAGCACTTTGTGATTCTATAGAGTATTTTAATCATTTTTTTATCTTTTGCTTTCTTTTTTGAAGAGGTTGCAAGAAGAAAAACAGAAGCAAGAAGAGGCGAGTTTATCTTTTGAATCTTCTTCTCGACGTACACTTTTTCTTCTGAGTGCCTACAGAATAGGTGAGATAGAATTAAGATGTGTTGTGTGCATACTACGTATAGGAGGAAAAAAATAGAGAAAGCGTGTGTATGGTAATGAGAGAGTCTACGTATGCTATCAGAAATTTGAGAAGAATAATAGTATGTGAGAACTATGCAAGGCATGAAAACTATGGTATTCAAATTCCGTCTTTTGAGAAATAAAGAGAAATAATGAGAAACGATTTTGACATACAAAAAGAGAGAATAAAAAAAAAATTCTGAACCCTACAAAAGAGAGATTCTCAATAAATTTCATCCCATAGAAAAAAATATCTCTACTTTCATAAGATATCCTCTTCATGGAATGGATTTTTTTGTATACATTTTTAGTATTATTTATACATACTTCTGATAGGAAAAGAACGGATGTTTTTAACTGCTGGGAAAGAATGTTTTCTCACACTCTATGCAGATGCTTACAAACGCTCTATCTTGCAGTGTTTGGAGTTATCAGAAATGGTAAGAAAGAGAAGGATGCCTCTCTATTTTCTCTAAAGTTATAAAAAGAAGGTAGTTTGATTTCTCTTGTTTTTTGTGGATATTTAGGAGAAGAATTTATTTTCAGAGGATCCAAGAGAAGCAAACCTCCACATCCTCTCGATGGATAAGCTGGGTGAAGTTTATAAGGAAAGAGAGAGAGAGAGAGAGAGAATGGATATTTTGTATATATGACAGAACATTCCAAGGGAAAGAAAGAAATTAAAATAAAATAATAAATACGAAGGGTGGATAAAACGAATGAGTGGATAGAAGACTATGAATAGAAGAATGCATAAAATTAAATAAAATGAATGAAAGAATGCAAAAACTATAAAAAAAAAAGAAAAAAAAAGAATAAAACAAAGATGAGAGGTAAAACTGTATAGTTAGCAACAGCAAATGAAAAATAATTTAAAAAATAAAGATTTTGAAAATGAAAAATAAAAGTATATACAATGAAAAATCGAGAGTTGTACATCTTAAAACTATATATTTTTAGTATTCTTTTAAACAAACATTTGAAAACCATAAAGTATCCATTTTATTTGTAAAATTTTTAATTATATTTGTTCAGGCTCGATGTTTCCATTTTTTCGTCCAAATTTCAAAAAAATTCAATCATATATTACTTCACATCGATTACAAGAGAATTTCTCTCATGTTATTGGTGAATAAAAGAGAGGATAATCTTATTTTTAAAAGAGAATATTTACCCATTTATATATATTTTTCTTTTTCTTTTCTTTCATTTTATTTTTTCTCTCTCATTTCTCTCATTTTACTTCCTCTCATTTTCTCACTTTTTTCTTTAATGTTTGTAAAAATTTTGATAAAAATGTTTAAAAATATTTTTACTACGTTTGTTTCCTCTTTGTATATTTTTTAACGATTTCTTTGATTTTATTTTTCAACAGGATTTATTCCCACAGGATGGGCCAATGGCAGCCAATGGAATAGAGAGCATAAAAGAAGGTAGTATTTATTATTTTATATTTATTTACAGTTTAAAAATAAAAAAATTTACTTTGAAAAGATTGTTTTAATCTTATAAAGTCAAGTTTTTTTTTAATGATATTTCTACTATTTACTGGTAGATGTATGAGGAGGGAAATATTTATGATAGAGAGAGAAATATGAGGTTATATGGGAGAGAGATGAGATTTGAGAGAGAGAGAGATGGAATAGAGAGAGACAAACTGTAGAAGATATAAGAAAATAGAGAATGCGTGTTTCTTTTGAAATACGGAGAAGAAGCATAGAAAAAAAATAAATATACAGGATAACTAATTTGTAAACGATTGAGTTTCATAAAATTTGAAAAAATGTGTTAAAATAATAAAAATTAAAATTTTTAAATTCATTTATATATCATGAAATAAAAAATATTGAAACAAAAAATTTAAAGCTGTTTTGTGGATATTTATTGTATAGTTGCAAGGATACCTTTGAAATCAATTTAATTCCTTATAGTGAACATTCCAATAATCAAGAATTACAAGAATTTATTAAATTTCTGGATCCACGTCTTATTGTACAGTTTTTATCTTCTTTTAATGAAATGAAGAGGGAGAAACACTCATAAATGAAAGTACAAGAGGCATTCATTGAATTAGAAAAATGAGGAGAGATGAGAGAAATCAAATGTATAAGTAAAAGAATACAATGTACTCAAAAAAGTATAAAAAGTCACAAAGAATACTAAAGTAAAGAAATGACGACGTTATAATCTATGAAAGGAAGGTGTCACACATTTATTTTTTTGTGAAGAATTTGTTTATTAAACTAAAATGCAATTTTCTGTTATTTTTAAAAGTTTCTCAATTTTTTAATACTAATATATTCTGTTTTTTCAATAGTTGCAAACGCATTTTTCTTCATTTCTTTGTTTATACAAAACCCACACAAAGCAGTCTCCTAATTCTTCTTATGCTTTTTCTTCTGGCTATCTTTTCTCTCTCTTCTCTCTTTTCTCTCTCTCATCGATTCCATATATACTTTTTCTACACATTTTTAAAAAATAAAACTGTGTAGAATCCTCTGTGTCTCCCTCTATAGATTCCCACAGTATATGGAAATGAAAAAGAATTTAAGAAGATGAAATGTTTATTTTATCCTTTCCAAGTAAGCTTCTAACAGACCTTGATTCTAAATTTTTATTTTTAATAAAAATAGGAATAAGAAGATAGAAAATGGTAAAACTCTACGAAAAATTTATAGTTTTTGTCGGATTTATATTTTTTTTAACCAGAAACAACACTCCTTGATGTATTCTTCTATTTTTACAAAGGAAGCATCTCTCCTTAAATCTTCACAAATTTCACAGACTCCACAGAGAGTGAAGCCACCTCCTTCTAAGGCAGAGAATGCTGAAGAAGCCTCCAAAGCAAACAATGAGAAACTTTGGCTGTTGTCAAGCAAACTCTTTATTGATTTGGAGGAAGAAGAGGGGACTTCTTTCTCTACTGTATTTCCACACAGGGGGGAAGAAGAGAGGACTTCTTTCTCTACTGTATTTCCACACAGGGGGGAAGAAGAGGGGACTTCTCTCTCTACTGTATTTCCACACAGGGGGGAAGAAGAGGGGACTTCTCTCTCTACTGTATTTCCACACAGGGGGGAAGAAGAGGGGACTTCTTTCTCTACTGTATTTCCACACAGGGGGGAAGAAGAGGGGACTTCTTTCTCCACTTTTCGCGTTGATTGTTCGCACGCGATGGCCACTTCTGTAGGAATCCACCGAAGGAAACGATGTTTGGTTTCATCTTTGATTGTCTCAGAGGTGATGCCTTTTTCTTGCTTATTTCAAGAGAAACGAATTATTACTGTAGGAAGAAGAGGGAGAAGAAAACTGTGGGAGGAGAGAAGTGGATAGAAATAAAGAAAAAGGGGAGATAAAACAAGTTAAAGGAGGGGAGAGAAACCACATGAAAGGAAGAAGAAGAAGAGGGAAACACAAAGAGAAGGATCAGAAAATGTAGGAAAGAATGCAAAGAAACTAATTACAAAGCCCTCGGTGTAGCAAGAGAAGGAGAGAAATGTATAGAGAAGAAAGGATGAGAATACATACAATTGAGAGGAAAATTATTTAGGAATAGAGTAAAGAAACTCTTTATGAAGAACTCTTAATAGTATAAACAAATTTTCCTTTTGATTTTAAGTCGTTAAGAGAACGATGAAATAAACGCATGTGGATATACAAATGTATAAAATAGGTATAAATTCTTTTGAAGGAATGTTTACAAGATAGTTTATACTAATTTTAGAATATAGAAAGACCAAAGTTTTTATAATCTTATTTTGTATCGTTTGGGTGTATTCGTCTAACTTTTTTTTTTTTCTCACCTTAAAAATGTCTTTTCTCTCTCAAATCGTTTTATTTCATTTCTATTTTTCTCTCTTTCCTTCTCCTCTATTGGCAGTCTCCTTCTGTCTATTCAAAATCCACTATGGAAACGTTGAACTCTCCATCCCATTTTTCTCCTACCTCTAAACGATCAAAATCCAACAAATTTCCTTCAAACACACCCTCTAAAGGTCAAAAACAACGTTCTTTATTAGAATTTTTATCTCCCTGTATGAAAAAGGAAAAGATATGCCCTCCTCCTCCACCTCTACTTTCTCCCCTGTCACCCCCCTCTATTCTAAAGGAAGATGTAGAAATATCGCATGGTTTTCATGCGTGTAGAGACATGGATTCTCCTCTTTCTTCACAATCTTTTATACAACTCTATCCATCAGAAACCTCCTCTTCCTCCTGTGTAGATAAAGTGGATCTATTTTCTGCAAAGACAGTTGAGAATATAAAAGAGAAGGAAGAAAACCGTGATATCTCTCTTTTAAGCAAGAAGCAGTGAACAACCTTGCATAGCCATCCTTTTACTTTTAGAATGATCAAACTCTCCAGGTGTTTTATTTTTTTCTCAAAGTGAGACAAAGAGGAGAGCCATGGCATTTGGAATTTGTTTGATTTGATGTATTTCAATGGCGAGACAGTGTTGAAATATCTCTTGAGAAATACAAATTGCTTCTGAAGGAAACTTTGCACAGAAATTGGAACAAAAGTTTATTTTTCAGAATCTAAAATAGTGGATTTGCGGTCACAAAAATGGGATTTACAAAGGCGACTCGCATTTGAGGCGGTGAATCTGCAATTCGGTTTGAACGGGGGAGGAGAGGAAGGGGAGAGGAGAGGAGAGGAGAAGAGAGGAAAGGGGAAG
>JADAQX010000178.1:0-74439 GCA_015476325.1 Cardiosporidium cionae | reverse complement strand
TCCCCCCCTCCCAACTCTCTCTCTCTCTCTATATTTCCTTGTTTTACAGATTTTTCTCACATCTCAAAAATGGTGGCTCCCCATATTAATGGATTGATTCTCTTCATTGCGGGTGTACGAGAATGCTCCAATGCAGATTCTGAAAATGCAAGAATTATCAAAGAAATTGCAAAAATAAAGCAAAAACTCGTTAATGCAAAGAATTTGAATGGCTACGAACGGAAGAAATGTTGCTGGAAATTGGTTTATTGTTATTTGCTGGGATTTGATGTCGATTTTGGATATTTGGAAGTTGTCCAATTACTCTCTTCTACCAAATATTCTGAAAAGAATACTGGCTATATTGCAAGCTCTCTTTTATTTTTGAATTCTACAGAATTGCTCTGCTTGTGTGTGAATACGATGAAGATTGATATGAGCAGTCCAAACGAAAATTTTGTAGCTTTGGCTTTGAATAACTTCACATTTGTGGCCAATGAAGAAATGATTGAAAATCTGTTATCCACTATTATTGGCCTAACGAAAAAACAGAATGAAAATCCATATATCCATAAGAAAGCTTATATGTGCCTCTTAAAAATTCTCCGAAAAGATCCCAATTTCATGGATATCTCTGTATGGAAACCCATCCTCCTCGAGGTTATAGGAAATATATATATTCAGAAGAGAGGAGAAAGGGGAAGAGAGACTCTTTAAGGTTTTGTTTTAGTCTATGAGAGTTGCAGAAAGCGTAGTGTAGAGAAAAGATATCGAAACAAGGGAAAAAAAAAATATATATATATATATACTGTGACTATTTTTTTTATTCCTTGTTAAATGTGAAATACTTGTTTTATTTTTGTTTTTTTATGATTTTTTCTGAATTCTTTATTATGTTTTTTCATGATTTTCTTTAAATTTCTTTCTAACATTTCTCCCCTACGTTTCTTCTCTCAACTTCCCCTCTCTACTCCATTCAATATCTTCCCCTCTCCCCCCCTCTCTCTACTCCATTCAATTTCTTCCCCTCTCCCCCCCTCTCTCTACTCCATTCAATATCTTCCCCTCTCCCCCCCTCTCTCTACTCCATTCAATTTCTTCCCTTCCCTCCATTTTTTTTATCAGGCTTTTGAAAAAGGGAATAAAGTTAGTGTGTTGATTGCTGTATGCAATGTTATTCTTGCTTACTTGGAATTGGATTCAGAAGGATGGGAAGATATTATTCCTCATGTGATGTCTCATCTTGATCGCTGTGCAAATGATCTCTTTCCTTCTTCTTTTGTATACTATAATGTACCTGCTCCTTGGCTTCAAGTGAAATTATTACGTATGCTGCAATTTTTGCCTCCTCCTTCAGTTATGGAGTAAGTAGGATATTTTTAATAGTATATTTTTATGAAAAATGAAAGGATAAAAATAGAATGTTTCTCCTCCTCTTCAGTGTAAGTTTCAAGTCTATAGAAAAGAATATTCAATTTTTTAATTTATATTCTTCAGTTCTGTTGTGTTTATCAATGAAGTTATTCGAAAATTGATTCTTCGACATCCCACACAGGTAGACTTTGCAAGTTTCATTCTTTGAAATTTTTAATTCTTTTATTATTAATATATTTATACAATTTAATAATCAATTTGCATAAAAATTGTATTATTTTTTCAATTTTTATTTTTAGAGTATTCCAAATCCTGCAAATTTTTCACGACGACGAAATCGGCAATTTTTGGAGGCGATGAATCGTTTTAATATTGTTAGAAAAATATATTTTGTATTTTTGAGAATATATAAAAAATCCTTTAAAATAGAAAAAAATTTATATAAATATATATTTTTATTTTTTTATATAGGGTCATGCAATTCTTTTTGAAGCTATTAATGTTGGAATTCATTATGAGAATAGCTTGGATTTGGAAATTAAGGAGATGGTTATTACAAAACTTGGAACATTATTAACTTTGAAAGTAGGAGGATGTTTATTAAAAATAAATTATTTATTTTTGAATATTTCTATTTATTTTTTTTTTGTATATTTCTCTAATTTTTGATGAATATTTATTTTTTATATATATATTTTTATATTAGGAACCCAATGTAAGATATATTGGATTAGATGCGATGGCTCGTATGGCCTATGATCCTGTGGCTGCAGGATCTCTCAAACGTTATACAGATCAAATTATTTCTCAATTGAGAGAAGGAGATATTTCTATCAAACGGCAGGTATGTTTGATAATTTTTTTTTTTTTTTTGAGAGATGATGAGAAGATAAAGAGATTGCCCATTTCTATCCTATTTTATCTCTCAATTTTTTTTTCTCTTCATTTTTTATATATAAATGGTTTTCTTCAGTCTTTGAATCTTCTTTATGGCTTATGTGATAAAGAGAATTGGAGTTATATCATCAATGAATTACTCAACATTCTCAAAAATGCAGATAATGTGATGCAAGAAGAATTAGTATTGAAAATTGCAATTCTTGTTGAAAAAAATGCTCCAGATTTATCTTGGTTTGTGATGGATGTTAATAAAAAATGAAATTTTAAAGTATTTAAATGGGAAAAATAATTATAGAGGATGAAAAAAATGTTATAATGAAACATTCGAAGGAGAAGTAAAAATTTTGAAGATGAAGGTGGAGAATTCTCAAGGCTAGAAAAAAAATGCATTCATTTTATACTTTAGAATTGATATTTCATTCCTCTATTTTATCTATTTTAAAGTATTCTCTCCTATTTCTCTTCATTAAACTTTTTATTTATTTCATCTTTCATCTCTCTCTCTTTTTAATAGTTATTCCTTCATAATTTTTAACAATTTATACATTTACAGTTTTATAAAAAATTATATATTTTTATTTTTCTAGGTATGTGGATGTGGTCTTTAGAATGTTTGAATATGCTCCAGATTATGTAGCAGAAGATGTGTGGTATAGAGTTGTTCAAGTAGTTACTGGATTTGATGAAGATTCTGCACCAAAAGAATTACAGGTGAACTAAGTAAACTAGAATATATAATGTATTTAATTGATATTTAATTAAAATTATATAAATAAAGTGAATTCAGAGAGATAAAATGAATTTGAAGTGAGAAATGAAAAGGAAAAAACTTATAAAATAGAAATAACTAAATAGAGTATTTCTTTGAATATGAAATAGTTGAAGTATTTTTTTTTAAATTTATTTTTAATGAAGAACAGAAGTATAAAATTGCAAAGATGTTCATATTTTTATTAATTTTGTTTATCTTTTTTAATCATTTTCATAGTATTCATGAATGTGTTATGATTTTTAATGTATACTTTAGGAATATGCGGCTCAAAAAGCATTTGATTATCTCTCTGTGGAATTCGTCTATGAACCTGTTGTCAAGTATTCAAATTTGTTTATTAGTTTCTATGTTTTATTTTGATTAATCTCATTGTTCTTTCTTTTTCTTTTTTCTACCCCCTCTTCTTCATCTCTCTTCTCCTCCCCTCTCTCTTCCTCCTCCTCTCTTCTTCTCCTCCCCTCTCTCCTCCTCCCCTCTCTCCTCCCCCTCTTTCCTCCTCCTCCCCTCTCTCCTCCCCCTCTTTCCTCCTCTTTCTCATCTCTCCCTTCTTTTTCAATGTATATACAGAATGGGAGCCTATCTTTTGGGAGAATTTGGTCATCAAATTAGTAAAGACGTGACTGGACAAGAAATATTTACTATTTTAAAGAAACATATCACTCTTTCTTCACCTACAACAAAAGGAATGATATTTGTTGCTCTTTCTAAATTGAGTAATGTTTTTCCTGAGCTGCAAGAAGAGGTAAAAAGTTTCTTTTTTAATTTTTTATATGAATGTATATTTATTTATATTTTTTCATAATAATTAATTAGATAGATCAAGATTTGTTTTGAAATTCTATTTGTTGGTTTTTTTTTTTTTTTAATAAATATTTTTTGTTAAAAGGTTGTACAATTGTTGGAAGAATTTGAAGATACACATGATGTGGATTTACAAACTCGAGCCTGCGAATTAGCCTTGTAAGAAATAAATAAAAAAATAAAGAAGAAGAAAAGAAGAGAAACAAAATTATAAATTAATAATAAAATTAAATTAAAAACTAAATTAATAATAAAATTGAATTTCTATTTATTATTATTTGTAGATTATTACAACTTGGAAGTGAAAACGTTGAGAAAGCGTTGGGAATGATGCCGATGTATTCTGAACACGTTCAGAGTAATAATCTTCTCATTGCACGATTAAAACAATCTGCTAAAACTCGGTAAATTATTTTAGAATTATATATATATAAAATAGAATGGATAATGAATTCTCCATTTTATATATTATATTTTAGAGCTCAAAGCAGAGTAGAATTAGAAGATGCTGCTGCTACAGCTGGAGGATTATTAAAAACAAGTTTACATGCCACAACTGCTGCTGATGATGAAGAGGATGATGAAACTTCTGAGAAAGAGTTTGTTATTATAGTAGAAATATATAAATTTTATTATTTATAATAAATATACTTTAAGTATCTCTTATAAGTTGAAAGAGGGTGTGTGTTCTGTTTTATATATATTTTTATTTTTTTTTAATATAAATTTAGTGAGGAAGAAGATGATGAAGACTCCAACGGTAAAAAAAAGAAATAAATGAAAATTACGATAATTATTTTTATAATGAAAAAAAAAAAAATTTTTTTATTAAATAAATGTGTAGACATTTTATGTTTTATCTTTTCTTTTTTTCACACGTTTCTTCTTTTTAAATATATTTTTTAAGCTTCTACAGAAAAGAGTGATTTATTGGAACAAAGTGATTTGGATGAACTTGGAAATGGAACGAATGGTGTGGTGCATACCCAAAGTAATGAACTTTCTGAAGTTGAGATTTCAAATGCTATCCAAAAACTCATTGAATCTCCAGGAACAAATGCTATTCGTTTGTATTGGAAAATATTATGTTTGAAAAATTCTGGTAAAATGATGAGGGGGGGAGAGAGAGAGAGGGGGGGGAGAATTGAGTAGAGAGAGAGAGAATTGCATAGAGAGGAGAAAAGTAAGTGGATGAAAAAGGTGGAGAAAGATAAAGAGGAGAGATATGAAAGGATAGAGAATTATTTCATTGCAAAGTAGATGAAAAGAATGTATTTTGTACTTTTGAAAGCATCGTTCCAAAGGAATATGATTCTGAAAGTGTTCTCTGTATTTTTCCAGAGGAAGAAACTTTAATTTTTTCATTTAAAATGATGATAAATTTTTTTTTCCTGATTTTTTTTTTTTTATTTGGTTAAAAGAATTTTAAATTTGAAGTTCATTTTTTGTTTCTCTTCTTCCAGGTTCTCTATATGAATCCTCAGTTTTACGAATTTCTCTCACACAATCTTATTCTAATTACAAGGGTTCTTTAGCCTTTACTTTTTCAAATCATCATTCAAAAGGAGGCATTCTTTGCCCTATTCGGTAAACTCTCCCTCTTCAATGACTTAATTTTTGATATTTCATCGACAGTGTAAAATCCTCTTTTGATTGTTTATAAAATTATACGTTTTACAAATAAAAATAACATGAAAACATAGAAATGATAAAAAAAAAATTTGGAATTACACTCTTTAAAGAATTTTTTTGAATTCATTGTCTTTTTGATTAACAATTTCTTTTCATTTTGATTTGTAATTTTATGCTATTTTGTGTTGATAAATAACGATATTTTTAGTTTTTGATTTTTTGTTTTTATTTTATTTACTTTTATTTCTCTTTCTCCTTTAAATGTGTTTTCTCTTCTAATTTCTTCCCTTTCTTTATTTTTCTCTACTTTTCTCCTCTACTTTTCTGCTCTTCTCTCCTCCACCTCCCCTCTCTCTTTCTCCTCCCCTCTCTCCTCTACCTCCCCTCTCTCTTTCTCCTCCCCTCTCTCCTCCTCTACCTCCCCTCTCTCCTCCTCTCTACCTCCCCTCTCTCCTCCTCTCTACCTCCCCTCTCTCCTCCTCTCCACCTCACCTCTCTCCTCCTCTCTACCTCCCCTATCTCAACCTCTCTTCATCCTAAAGAAGTTTATACCATTTTCAAACATACTATGTATTTTCTATTTTTTATAGTCTCAACATTGCACAACAACCCAATGTGACAGTTGAATTAGAAACTAATAATATAGAATCTCTTTCTCCTGGAGAAAGTATTATTATTCGAGCTTCTGTAACCTGTCATTCTGCCAATATGGCCATTCCTTCTCTTGATTTATTAACCTATTTCAAAGAGGGTGGCTCTTCCCAAGTGCGTTTCAACACACAAATTAAAAATAATGAGAGATGAAATAGTATGAATATATCAAATACTTTGATAGTTTTTGTTTTATAGTGTATGTGTGTCAAAAAATAGATTTTTAAGATTTTTTTCCTCCATTTTTATTACAGAATAAAAGGAATGTATACATTTTTTAAAAATTTCTACTCTTCTCCTATTTCTTCTCTTATTAGGAAATTAAATTACGATTTTATCTCCCAGTAATTGTTACTAAATTTTGCATTCCTAATAAAATTACTTCGGAGTCGACGATGGGCGCTTGGCAATCGTTGGGAGCTTCCAATGAAGAGAAATGTCTTGGAACTTTGAAGTTTTCTCCTCAAAAATTATCTCATTTGATGGAAAAAATCTTTAATTTCTCTCCTTTTCAAGTAAAAAAGAATTAAGATTTAGAAATATAATAAGGATAGAGAAATGAAAAGAAGATGCAAATATTTTAATTATTTAAAAAAAAATATATTTCAAAACTATATGATACAAAGGATTGAAATTCTACTTTAAAATTATTTTCAATTAAAAAAAAAAAGAAATTTCTAATAAATTTAAAGATGTTTTACATATATTTTTTTTTTTTTAAAGGTGGGTGAATATTATGGTGCTTCCTCTGTTTTTGTTATAGCTCCCTCCCAGCCGGTAAGGATTTTCATTAAATAAAAAAATATATATAAAAGAAATCTTATTCATATAAAATTCATATATATATATATTTACACTTTGAAAGAGTCATTTTTGCATGAAATAAATTTTTTTATTTTATAAAAAATATAAAATACATTTTATATTTCTCAGCAAATGCAACCCACACGAATACCTTGTCTATGTATGATGAAAGAAAAGGAGTAAGAAACCTTGATTTTATAATAATTTAAATTATATAGAATGAAAAATTGAATTTAAATAATTTTATTTTAATGTATTATTTATTTATTTTTTTTCTCAGTGATAAATCGATTATTCTTGTACGATCCATGGATAAATCTCTTTCAAAAGTTGTATCTTCATTTTTCCAAAATTTCCTAATGGTTCAAAAAGGATAGAAAATTATTATTTTTTGAGGAATGGAATCTACGCAGTTTATTTTTATTTTTTTATTATTTCTTTGGGATAAGCAGATTGATGTGTGTGTGGTGTGTGTGTATCTAATTTTTTTTTTTTCTTCAGTGTGTAGAAAAAAAAATTTCTTCCTGCAAACATTTTTCAATTTTTTTTTTTTGGAAGTGTATGCAATTTCTTGTTTTATTTTAAGATTTTTTTTGTCTAATATATAGCTATTTTCATGCTATAGAGAGAATCGTTTTGCAAAGCATTCAAAGTTGTTTTTGTTTGAAAAAATGTAGCCAAAATTGCACAGATAAGTGTGTGCAATTTTTTCGTCTATAGAGAGGAGGAGATTGAGGAGTGTATATACACACGAAGGCTGTAGATCTCTCACCGTTTTTTGTTTGAATTTTGTATATTCAAAATCAACTTTAAAAGCAGTCGGTTGTTTTCTATTTGAGAAGATATAAAGCCATGAAAAAATTCCAAAAAAAGAAATATTGAAAAATTTTCATCGTATATATTTTTTTTATGCCTCATCGTTTCGTTGGGTTATTTTGTGAAAGTTTTGGATGGAAAAAGTTTTATGAAATGAAATTTTGAAGAGGTGTCGATGGAAAAAATAAAAGAAAATGAGAGAGTATATTTTTCTAAATGTAGACTATTGAAAATCCCATCCTTCACTGCACACACACTGCCTTTCTATTCCATAGAAGATAACAAAGTTCACTAAAACCGTCAAAATCTCTTTAGAAAAGAAACAATAAGAGTGTCTAGTATTTCTATCCCATATGAAAATGCAGAAAATATCCTCCAAATCACCGCAGATTCATTTTTGTCTCTCAAATTCAACTATAAGAAAAGATATGAAACTCTCCTACAGTCCATGAAGAGAGAGAGAAAAAAATGAGAGAAAAATGAAATCGTTTTGTGAAATCCTCACACAGCCTCCATCACATTTTCTTTAATCCGAAGGGGGGCAAAGAAAACTCCATCCTATCCACGGCGATGATCCCCCTTTTTCTTGCCTTTAAACGATGAAGATTTCCTCCCCGTAGAAGAGAGGGTGGCCTGACGATGATCCCCCCTTTTCTTGCCTTTAAACGATGAAGATTTCCTCCCCGTAGAAGAGAGGGTGGCCTGACGATGATCCCCCCTTTTCTTGCCTTTAAACGATGAAAAAGAAGATTTTCTTGATGAGGGAGGAGGCGGACCCCTTCCTGTCAATGCTTTCTCTCGAAATGCAGAGGAGGCAGGCGGAGGCCGCTGGCCATCCCTTTTCTTGCCTTTAAACGAAGAAAAAGAAGATTTCCTCCCCGTAGAAGAGATGACCTGACGATGATCCCCCCTTTTCTTGCCTTTAAACGAAGTAGAGGCAAATCCAGAGGACGATTCGGCCGTATTTTGCTTCTTGAAGCGTTTTGGGCCACCAAATCCAAAACGTGAATCTTTGAATTGCCTTTTTCTACCTTTTTGAAGAGATGAACGACGAGAGAGAGGCGACGCAGAAGAAGAACGATCCACCGTTGTATCCTTTTTCTTTGGTGGGAAATTCTTCTGTGGGAAATTTTTCTGTGGAGGCCTCTCCAAGGTCTCGAGATGCTGATCGAGTGAAACCTCCGCTGAAAGCATAGGTGAAGAGAGAGGATGACCCTGCTTCACAGTTTGCCTCTGCTTCTTCCAATCTTCAATCCCTTTGATAACTTGATTACGTTTATAGGATTGCTGCTGCTCAGTCGCTATTTTTGAATTCTTTTTTGCAATACCGGCGGTTCGCTGCCATTGCTGCAAACGCTGCGTCTCACGTCGTTTCTCCACCTTTGATAATCGCTGCTGTTCATCTGCCACCTTTGCACGAATGGATTCCATCTGCTTATCTGGTTTTACCATTTCTGCTAAATAATCCAAAGGACGTACAAAAGGGATGCCCATTGTCTGTAAAATGGATAAAAAAATGGAGGAGGCGGAGAGGAGAGAGGTGAAAGAGAGAAAGGAGAGAGTAGAGAGAGAAAGGAGAGAGTAGAGAGAGAGAGTAGAGAGAGAAGAGAGAGTAGAGAGAGAAGAGAGAATAGAGAGAGAAGAGAGAGTAGAGAGAGAAGAGAGAGAGTAGAGAGAGAGAGAGAAAATGGTATGCAGGAAAGAAGAGGAAAAGAGAAGGAGAGAGAGAGAGGAAAGGCATGCATTGAGGTTAAGGGAGAGAGAGAATTGAGTAAAGAGAGAGAGAAGAAGAGAAATGCGTTTGAAGAGAGGGAGAAAAGGTTTTAAAAACTAGCAAAGAGAGAAACAGGCGCTTCGAAGGAAAGAAAGTGGAAGAGAGTGTGAGCATAAAAGAAATGAAGGGAAAAATCATAAAGAATAGAAATTTAGAAGCAACAAAAGTAGATAAAAAACAGCAAAAAAACGAAGCATCGTTTTATTCTGCAAGAAAGGAGATGCCATCAAACCCCTTCTCAAATAAAAACAAACTCCTATTCTCACACTACAAATTCCTTTCAACAATATTCTTTCATTTTCACACCAATCCGTTTAAAGTAACAGTCTATACTACCAAAATCAAACACTAAAATATATCTATAAAACAGTAGAGCGTACTTTTAAGCGACGCAAACCTTCTTGTATTTCCTTCAAAGCCAATGCATAACTAAAATTCATAAAATACGTAGAAAAAATTTATCAAATAGGAAATTGAGAAGTATACAAAGAAACGCTTTAAAAAAAATATATATTTTACCGGTAATTTCCACCGCATGCGATCACAACTAAAAATTATTTCTACATACAAGCAAACTTAGAGAAAGCAGGCTTCATCCTACATCTTGCACAAAGAAATAGTATTATAACACAAAAAGAAAAAGAGATATAAATGAAATATAATGATACTGTGATGTAAATTAAATAAAAGAAAAATACGTTGTCTCTTCTTATATACACCCCCCTTAAAATGAAGAAGAAGGCATCGAAAGTAACAGCTAGGAGAGGCCTTCCTTACAAGTGTTGTTCACGTTGAATATCTTGGCCACTGTCTGTTGTTTTACCCTCAATAAAGTAAGATTTAGATGATGTGAGTGCCAATGTCTCAATCCAAGGAATATGTGAAAGTCCTTTGGGTAAACGATATCGTATTTCCTCCAATTTAGCTTCCAAGGCTGTGTCATACGTACACCAAATATCAATAAGAGTGTACAAAATGAAAGCAAATGTATTTGCAAACACTACCATGAAACGACGATATGAAATATAGGAGAGTATTTCTCTTTTCCAGTCTAATGGTACACTCTATAGGACGATTATTCAAGGTAATGGGAATTGTTGCAGGATATCAGGTATTTTCAGTAAACGAGCAAATGGACTGGCGCTCATCCACTACTCTCTGTTTATTCCATAAGCAGAAAATACAGCTTACCAGGCTTATCATTGATAGCATTGGCAGTGTGAGGTAGGTTTGCTGTATCCGCGATCTCATCACCTGATTTATTTACACAGAAATAAAAAAACAAACTGTGAAATTCGAATAGTTGCATTGCATAGGACAGATTAAACGATCCAACCCTATGATATTGTTTTACTTTCGGAAAAAAACGAAGCCTCTTTCGTTAACGAAAAAAACATAGCAACATACAGCACAATTTTTGACCGTTTACACCCTAAAGAAACTCTAACGCGCATTTGCCACGGTAATAAAATTTGAGGCTTTTGGTTGGGCACATACAGCAGGCTAGAGTTAAGAAAGGGACAAAGAGCGTACCAAGGAGATATTCATTTTCACCGAGGGTATATCCTAATACGGTTTGAGAATTGCTTGCCTTTTCAGGAGAAGAGGAAGAAGTTTCTGCAGTGTTTGGAGGAGTCTGTACATATTTGGCCCGAAATTGACTAATCATAAAAGCACGGACATCCTCCTCATCTATATTTGGGGATATGTCTGTCATTCTTACGGAGTGAAAGAGGTAAAGAACGCAGAAACCAAGGTAGAAGAATAACTCTATTCAGAACCGATGAATGAATTCGCTCAATTAATAGGGTAAATTATCATCCGGTTATACAAAAGAAAGGAATCTCTTCCAATTTTTGTTTTTACTGAATAAATAAAGTAGTACAAGCGGTCCCCTCAGTTGTAATCTTCAAAAAGTGTAATCTGAAGTATTTTCGGAAGATGTCAATGATATTTCAAGTTTTCCCTTACAATCTCTGTATGCTTATCAAAGACCCTTTCTGAAGGAATGATATACGTGCTGCATATTATTTGTGCTTCGGAAGACCACGACCTCGTCACCGCTGATCACAGAATGTGGCTGTTCTGTTAAGCGAACTTCAATAAAATTAGTAGCACTTGAACGAAAAGGAAACGGCTGTCAGAAATGTCTCTTTACAAAGCATTTATACTATAATAAAGCTTTGCTTCCATTTTGTGAAGCATTATAAAAAGATTTTTAAAGTTTCAATATTCTCGCAACACGTTGATGTGATTACAAACAGTCGAGCTGATACTCATCCTTGTGGAGAAATCATTTCAGTTAAATCAGCATGAATTTCGCTAAAAGGTCATTGCGCAAAGACTACAGCATGCTGATACAATTTTCTTAGTACAATTTATTCTTTCTATTTAGAAAGACGAGCTTCTGAAATCTGCACTGCATTGCGTTGGATTTAACCCGTTTTTATTAAGGTAAAGTGTAAATTCCAAAAGAATTGTCTAGCAAGGATTGTACTTTTCATCTCATGGAATGATAAAAAAAAATACATTTAAATATGCCATCACGAAACAAAATTATTGTGTAAGGGACAGAGCATAAATCTTGCTCATCAAGAGGCGGCACAGGACCACAGTGGAATAATATATTCTGCCACTATCGTCAAAATCCAAATAAAAGCATTCAGTGATATAATTGCATAAATATTGAAGTTCTCCATGGCAGATGTTACGCGAATAATAAAAAGGTTACTCACACGCTGGAAACGAGCATGTAGCACCTCTATTCGTTTAGTGGCTCCACTATTTTTCTTCTAAATAGCCGGATGTACTTCACTGATAAAAAAAAGTTATAGCATTTCATTTTTTGCTACAGGCTACTCAAAAGGACATAATTAAAGTATTCTAATCGCAGTTTTCAATATTACGCAGTGGTGATAAAAATGTGTTAGATGTGGTTATTTTACCGTGGAATTGTTGCAAACTTACAGTGGCATGCAGTAAGTCCTTATTTTTCGCGTTTTTACTTTCAGTTATGCTAATAATGTGCTTTTAGATTAATTTCATAATTCGTCAGAGAGAAAATAGGTTTAAAATTATAGCATAACTTCTATAATACTTTTTAATCACTTCATGCCGGGTTGCTTGCTTGAGTATAAGGTATAATTTAATATATATTACACAATAAAAGAGATGAAAAAGGAGTGTAGCTTATTTTAAGTTCTACGTATTCGTTCAAACTCACTGAAATTTTAAAGAAAAGAAATATTTTTACTTTCAAAGTGGCAAGCTAGCATGATAGAATCTTTTTCTATGAAAAAATAAATACCCAAAATTACAACAGTAACAGTTTGCTACCGTGCGAAACTATAACACAGAGCCCTTAGCATAGGCGGGTACTTTATAAACTCTACTCCACCCTTGTTTGCTTCGTTATATGGAACATCTATAGTAAAAGGCAGTATTTATGCTGCAATTAAATATAACTTGGTTTCATTATTTTAGAAATAGAATGAAACTTCGCATTACGAGCTTAGATGCGTCCCAACTAGGCAGTTCTATAACGTTCATAGCTTTGAAATGTTTTTGGTTAAGGTAACAGAAAAGAAATTTGCAACCCATTATGTTATTTCCTGATTATAATTTTGTTTTTTCTTTAAAAGCCGTGAAGGTGCATGTGGCACACAATTTAGCGAAGTCCAAATTGATCAGCCATAAACTTCATTCACTTAATCTACGCATTGGATGTTTCCTTGCGTTACCTTTGAAAATCAACTATTCAATAAAGGAGATTGAAGGCAACCGTATTCTGCACTTGAAGTATCTTAAAAGTATTGCTAAAATAGCCGCATGATAGGAATCCATTGAAACGCGGTAATATGACGAAATCTCAGTACATGCTAGAATATTTTTCGGTATATAGTTTGCTAGCTTTTACCTCATGACGCTATAAGCCTCTTTTATTTATCTGCTATTTAGAAAAAATGTCTACAGTGACATATGCAGTACCGATAGAAACTTAGACCTACAGTTTCTCTAAAACAATTTTTTCAACCAAGAGCAAACTACTTGGGGAAGATGCGATTGATGATCATACTTGCGTAGTCGCAATCGCATGTTTCATTCACTTTAAAGCAACTAAATGGTTAATGCTGCAGTTTCAGTTTTATTTGTCGTTCAGAATACATCACTCCCTTTCGACGTAGATTCTAAATCTTAAATATCTAGTAAAGTGCGAATATGCGCAGGTTCATGCAATTGTATAGGTAAATGTACGCTGTGCTCGTAAAGGCGTTCATATGCAGCAGCAATTGCACGATTCACTAGCTGCCTGGCCTCAGACCTGAGACTTCGCAATCGTACTTTTTCAACTAACGGGAAACTTAGAGAACTCATTGCGCACACCATAGCATAGAATGACTTGAAACATGATGAAAGTGACAGAGGATGAAATAAAGGATTTGATGCCAATTCCTCATCTGGTTGTAATTTATCTAAGCTGGACAAACGTTGAGAGAAACCTATTTTCTGCAAAATGCTACCGGTTTCAAAGTCCACCAAGAGGAGCATCTGTTCTTCAATAAGACTCGCAAACAATCCTACGAATCGTGCCTACAAAATGTAGAAACACACTTTCCACAATCAAAAAAAGCACGTAATACGCAGCTTCGATACTGTGCCAATCTCTTTCATCATATCTACTTTGAAACAACAAAAGGAAAAGGTTTCAACACTTAGTTAAAATAAGAAAATGCTTTGCGCCCTCTTTCTCCATATTAGATGCTATATGGCTGGAACAATTGCAACCGTTTTCATGACCGATTACTCTGCATCCAATGAATAATGCGCCATATCACAGCACTACTGTTTCAATTTTTTTCCTTTTCCGTCTCGCTATACAATGAAGCTAGCAATCGCATTCCCACAGCAAGTACGAACATACTATCGCTTCTCAATGCATAGCAACGAGCCCAATTTTCTGCTGCACTTCACAAGTAACCAAAAATTAACGTACCGTATAGGCGTGAACTATTAACTTGCTTTGGAGAAAAGAAAAACAGTTAATTAAAAAGACTGATCCTTCTCCCGGTGGGAGATTGCCAGTGGCTTGTCGGCAAAAGTTCACGACAGGGTTTAAAATCGCATTCAAGGTAGGAGCCAATACTTCTTCATCTCCAGCTGCCTGTTCTGACATTTTATAGGTTTCATACACTTCCAAAATTTCTTCCACAATCGCACCAGCATCTTTGACAAAGGATGGAGAGGATAAGTCAAACGTAGTGAGCGCATCATAAGGAAGCGAACCTAATTTTAAAGCATGTTTCTCGAGAAGTTCAATAAACAAATCATTAAACACATCACGTAATTCTAACAAGCAGCGCACAAATATTGGTGGATCCTGTTGCGTTATTTCCGAAGCTAGGGGTGATTCAGCGACCACAGCTCTCTTTTTGCTTTCTCTATTACCATCATGAGGCATTTCCAGTGCATGAAAAGGAATGTTTTTGAAACTAGTATCGAAAGAGAGTGCCTCTGCATTGCCGAGGCCAACTTCAATAGGATGATTCGAATGAAGTCTATCAACATGAGTCATCGGCTGTACTACAAGGGACGATTCTGTCATCTTTAAACTAGCGCTAGATGATGTGACCGACATAGACATGATAGGAGATAGAACGTTTGCAAGTACATTGAATAAATGAATAAATTTATAGACAGTAACGGCAGAAGGACGGAGACGAGCCACTTGTTCCATGCGAACATAAAAAGGTGAGCACAAACCCTCAAAAATACCATCGAGAATCACCATTTCTTCGATTGGTGTCTCTTGCTGAAAAGAATTAGAAGACGATGGCTGAGGGATAGAGTGAGAGGGACTTGACAAGGAATTGGATACTCCCATTGCCACATCATCGGTTGGCCCATTAGACATAGGGGTAGAAACTGACGAAGATGCGCGCTTCGAGTCCAGAGGATAGACTGTGAGAGATTCTCCATTGGATAATATCACAGGCTCTTTATGAAAAGGAGCCATGGAGCCTCGTACGGAAGGAAATAGATGCCATACAAATTCCTTCTCAGCAACAGCTTGCTCATGAATCCAAGCAAGCATATCACCGACAAAACGAAATGGATCATAAGCATGCATTTCAATCGGATTAAGATGCAGCGATGGATTTCCTTTACTTAAAGCATTATGAAAGTTTTGTAGCAAACGATGCTTGCGAACTTTTGCAATTTCATTAGCACAGTGATTGAACAGGCGTGGGCGTGCTTTTAGTAATGATAGAGCTTTCCGAATAGTTGGCAGAAGAGGGCTCTTTTGATTTTTAGCCATGGAGGCCTCCGTATTCCCACTTTTGGTTGTGCGTGCTGCAGAGGGAGATGCTTCTAAGTATGGTGATTGTGGAGTTGTGTCTGGAGAGAGTGTGTTAGTAAAATTGGATTCCTCGTCTGTCATTTCAAGCCCCTTCATAGAAAGCAACACAAAGTTACACAAACGTTCAAATGCAATCTCTAAAACTACAAAATTTTTGGAAAGTATGTCATTTCCTAGGGTTTGGTAGCAACTGGGATCGCTCATAAATGCCTGTGCTTTGATTATAAGCTTATCCATATCATCAAAGGCAACAAAAAATGCCTCGTCAATGGCTGTATCAGGATTAATGAGTGTTTCTAAGCTCTTATCTGAAAGCTTGCAACGATTTAAAAAATCACTGCAGGCTTGCTGCTTGCTATGTAGGTGCGATCGCTCAATATATAATTGGTTTGCTCTTTGTAAAATAGGTGCAATCGATTCTTTGCAAGTTTGTAGAGCATCCGATGCCTGCAAAATAAAAAATAGTTTTGCAATTTTATAACATGTTTCCTCTTACAATGGACTGTGTACGTACAGCGCATGCATCTTCGGTAAGCCATCCTTTTTCAAAGCAACGTTTATACTTTGAACACACTACAAAAAAGGAATTTCAAGTAACCTAGTCTCCATTTTTTGACTTATTTCTCCTTATGCCAAGGTCTAACATATACATGTGTTTGACTTGCAGTTTCTTTGGTACAAATTTCTACTACCAAATGTTTATATATAACGAAATTGAAGAGTTTTGTCAATCCTCTATTCATTGAAGAGCTGTACCACTCAAATCATCAAAATAATGTAAGCCAATGTATTCACAAAGCGATGCGAGGAAGTGTATTCACACACAAAAAAAAATATGAGCATAGAGATATGGGATACTCGTGAATCTTTTCTTTCATTCTTTCTTTTCCTTGTGTAAATTATCTAAGACGGAGGGTTCAGAAAATCGTACGCATACTTCTTAAAGATAAGAGTTGCTACTATATATGCACAAGGAAAATTTGGCTGAAACTTAAATATGCTTCACCATGCATTGCAACATCCATGTTTTCCAAATTATCAATCAGTAAAGAAAACGTGCGACAGGGTTGAGAGAATGCATTCATTTAACACAGTAAAAAGGGAATATCCCATTTTGTACTCAAGCAATTCTCATGATAAACTATGAGAGCAAGCATTAAAAGAAGATATATTCATGGCAAGGATACTTGAAAAATAATTGCGATATTTAGGTGTAAAAAGAGTGTTTGCTTCTCGAAACACACGAATGCAGCATGACTTAGCAATACATTTTATTTCTGCACAGTTTATCATCTATTACAACTTTAAAATGGGACATGGACTTCTCCGCTTTACGTTACATGACAAGGACAAAAAATGGTGACTACTCGTCCATTTTCTTTTTAAAAATGAAACAAAAAGAAAGAATGTGACTAGCAGTCAATTCTATACATTTTTTAAGCCATGTAAAAGAAATTTTATGTAATTGAAGGGTATTTTGAGTCGCATTCATTCATTAACATACGTGTACACATTCCATTTCAATAGACTGCATGGTGGCCTTCATTGAATCCAGCAGAGTAACCAATGGGGAAGCAGCTTCTACTAGTTTCTCATTCGATTCGATTTGCCAATGTTTAACATTACTTTTCAACAAGCGTCGATTTTCCAGAGTATTGACATCACAAACATCAGAAATAGCATTAATTGCAGAGATCAAGGAAGCATGCGTGAAGTTCAAGGATACCACTCTTTCGATTTTAGGTAAGAGGGGTCCGACAGCTGGTTCAACGTTTTGTAAGAGAGAGCGCCGATCCTCTTTGGAAGAAACAGAAGTGGCAGAGGAGAGTCTGCCATGAGATCGATCAGGCGATTCCGAAATGTTTACATTCGCCGTAGCGGTTGCAGCTGGGCCGAGTAGTTGAGGAGAAGGTGCACCTAATGACGACGGTGTAGTTGCGCTCTTGGTTGGTAAGATTAACGTAGACGATTTGGGAAAATTGTTACGAGCAGGTATATCTGCCATGTTACAAAACTATCAAAAACCACTAGTAGAAAAAAGGATGGCCACTCGATTTAAATGCGAATAGACACACTGATAATTCACCGTGCATACTATAGTGCTTCTGCAAAAACGTGGAAGCGTATCCTCTTATCTTGGTCCCAAAATAAGGCATTAAATTCAGTTTTTCGCGCTGTCATTTAGTAAAAAGAGAAGGGAATACACATGACACAGTCCAACCCCGCATGAGTTATAACAAAAGAAATATTCAGTTCATCTATCAAATGCGGGTAAGAGGATGAGGCAATGCTTTACTAAGAAGAAAAATGACATCATTTCGAATTAGTTTCAAAAAACACTTTCCATCTAAAATAATCGAAGCATGCACGCTTTCCATTTATTCATTTCCCCACCGTGAAGTAGAACGACGAAAGCACCAATTAACGATAGATTGCGTGTATCGCCGTGGTTAATTGAGACTGCCTAAACTTATCCCGCACCGTCGAAACGGCGCTTTTCTTCGTGAAATACTACAGAAAAGGCCCATTAACAGAATGTTTAATAATCAGATAGTTTAGCAAAAAAAACTTTGCATTACCTATTTTTTTGGGGGAAGGCGAGATATTACGGCAAATAGTTTTGCGGCGTTTGATTTTCAACTTAATGGAACCACACCCGCGCAGCCTCTAACAAATGTAGCCTCCTGCTGCTTGCTTACTCCTTTTGCAATGTTAGGCATCATCGATCATAAATTAAGCTATGCTGCCGTCTCCCTTTTGAAGTTTGATGAGCAAATTCTCTTTTTTGCTTTTAGCATTGAATTTATTCTTACTAAAGTAAATTTTTCAATGATTTTCTAGTTCTTCCCGCTACCCCTGCGCCTGTTGATGCTATGAAAACATGAAATTGGTATTGCGTTTCCAATCACCGCCAAGGCAGCAAGGGAATTGACGAGATAAGTAGCTGCTGCTTGGGAAGCAATCGCAAAACACCGGTCTTCCTTTGTTTTCTCGAGAAATGTGCCTGTTTCACTAACACTGGATAAGTTCAACTTGCAACCTACGGTGCAATCATGTCTAGGTTTGTTTCGCGCTTTTGGCGCTTTTGCACAGAATGGACAGTCGATAGGAAGCGGAATGTCAAAATGGTTACTGGCTGTGCTGCGTTTGCCACCGTCTGCATAAGTTGCACAAAAAATGTTCCTCCTGGGCATGTGGGTCTCCTTGAAGACTGGAATGGTACATCCAAACATGTGATGACTGTTGCATTTTTTATTTTGTTGTGTACTGCTCTCTCCTGATATTTTCTCGAGGAATTTGAGTTGAACTTTTAGCAATACCGTACTCACGGACACCTATTGTGTCAAATCTTCAATGAATACTCTCGTACAAAACAGTATAAATCATCGTTTTCATTGAAGCATGACGACTATCAATTTTTCTTAGAAAAAAATTGTGAAATGAGAATTAGATTGCTTGCTTCTAAATGGTTACGAATCCTACTTCCTCTACCTATAAAGTTAAAAGCTTTTTCTATTGTTTTTTTTGCGATATTGTTTACCATCCGTACTAAAGCTAATTTATAAAGAATAGTTGCTGCCAAACTTATGCCTTAGCAATGAATAATATTATTAGCAAAACCTCCGCAAGTATGGTAAAATTTTTCTGTGATTTGTGCTATTTTATTGCTAACTTTTTCGAAGATTTATAGCTACCTACCATCAATTTTAAAAGGATTCATGCATTTCTTGGTATTTGATTGCTGGGTTTCTCAAAGATAAAGGCAATGCATATATTTACACTTTATTCATTAAGGTTTGCTATTTTTTTATTTAGGAAATATGAAACCCCATATTTTTGATGACACAATGACTTACGTATACCTACCGATTTATCAAAGGCCTATATCATTCCGTGTGACACCCGTCAAGAAGAAGTTTATCAAGGAATATAAAACGAAAGATGGGAAAACTATAGAAGTTAGCACTCTTTATTGATAGTTCTGCAATGACATTTTTTCAATATAATGCTGCCTTATAATTTTGATAATTTGTAAATTCATAACTTAAATATTTAGTATGTTTGTGGCAAATTTTCATGGAAATGTAAAAGAATAACGGTTACTCGCGACAAAATTTTTTATAAAGATTATACACAAAGCAATTCCTTTGAATATCAATCATATATATATCGAATATTATTCCAGCCTAAATTAAAAGTGATAGAAATGAATTCATTTTGTGTGTTATTTTGTACCTGAAGTTATTTTTGTAAAGGCTTGATTGAAAAGTATTGCACTTTCCTTGTAATATTAAATAAAGAAAATTTGAATGGCAATTCAACTTGGAAATAATAACTCCTTATATTTTTGTAGGAAAAAGAATTTTCTAATCAAAATACTTATACTTGATCAATTCGAGAGTACAACCTTTGGAATTTGTCTTTTTTCCCTTCAGATTGTTTTGCAAATGCGATTACAGCCTAAAATTCCCTATGCTATTGAAATTTATTCACGATTCGGAAAGGATTACGCGAAGCGTTTTGTTGAACAAGAGGCTTCTTTAGATGTCAGTTCTGTTGTTGCTCAGCATACATTTGAAGAACTAGTTGCAAATAACGAGAACACTGATCTCATAGTAGACAAAGTAATTGAACGTTTCAAGGATGCGTGCATTTTCCATAGGGTTCGATTATCTGAAGCGGTAAGCTTTCCGATGAATTAATTGCTTCTATATTGCTTAAACTTCGTCTCTATAAAAAAATTTTGCGGTTTTGTGTCCTCAATTTCTCTACACTTATTTTGGGAGGAACCTTTTGTCGTCAATCTTTGGTAGCCGAACCTTATGATATTTGGTGGAATAAGCCATAGATATTCTGATATAATTTTAAGCTATACGCCACGATTAAAATTAATATTTAATTCCGTTGCTTAAAGTATGATATATGATATAATTCTCAATGTATCCATACTTTCCTCAATCAAGGTACACGGAATGAAGTAACGTATTTTTCTTCTATAAGGGCTTTACTGTGCATTTGTTTTCGTTGAATTGCAGTTTATCGAATACTTATATAATCTGTCGTTTGCTTCAGAGTATTATTTTTCGCGATCCGGAAGATGTTGATGCGGAATCAGAATAGTATATTTTAAAATGCTACTAAGACTACATATATCCAAGTAACTCCGTAGATCTCTTTGTTTGGATCATAGAATTACTCTTATTTCCAGACCTCACTACAAGTTTTTGCCAACCAATTCTGTTTGTAATCGAGTAGAAACACATATTAATTACTTCCTTTTCGACTTTAATGAAGGAGAATTAAAGGAGGAAAATGTATTCGAAATTCGCTTGTCCTATTTCGATAGACATTTTTTAAAAGTAAGAGTAAAGAATTTTCACCAACAATCTCTTTTATGCGAGAATTGCGGTTTCCTAGAAGTGCAATAACAGTAATCCTATTCTCTTCAATCTTTAAACATTTGCGCAATTACAAATGGCTGCAGCGCAACCTATTTTGAAATTTTTAAGAAAAGTCTTGATTTTTACCTACTTTAAGAAAGCTGTGCGAACAAGACAGAAAATACTTCAAGGATATTTTTCTTGTTTTAATAGGCGAAATGGAAACCAAAGTTACTAGTTCAGAGAGATATTTTTAGTTTATGTATGCATTCACACTAAACGCATTAATGCAGGTTACAAAAGCAGGCTATTCAAGAAACGTTAACGATAGCATCTGCACAAGAAAGTATCCTGAAATGTGATTTGCTTTTATTTATACGTACATCTCGTCAATTTACCCATACATTGCTGCGACACCTTGGGTAAACCCGAAAGCATCTACGAATTTCCTGCATGGAAGATAAATATTGACCTTGAATTTTGTCCGTTTCTAAGCAAGCCTAACGCAGAGAACGTGGAATGCTCTCCCTGCGTACCTTGTGCTGTCGATAAGAGCAATATAATAAAAACAACATGGGGAGCAAGCAACATTAGCTTCAGTCTGCGCGGTTACCATTGCTTCGTTGACGCGACGGCTTTCAACTATTAGGAATATTGAAAGAACGACGATTTTGTATGTAACAAACAAAACTGTAGAGCAGGTGATAATGCCTTCGAGAGAAATAAATCGCTATGGGGTATGCAGTGGTTAAACGGGGATTCCCTCTAACTTTATTGTGTAGCCATAGCTGCTCCTTCATGCACTGTGCCTTTATTGTTGCAATTTCTAGCTTTGCACACGTTGTAATGAAAACATTCATCTTCACTACCATCTGATCAAGAAAGAACACTAGGCACCGCCTAACCTTTAACGTATGTTGGTAGTTGATATTTGTGCTCTAACGAGAATTTTATAATGTAGGCTGGTTAATGGAGCGCGTCGAAATGTTGCAATGAAGGCACAAAGCAATGATAAAACTTTAAAAAGATTCATAGTCGGCACTTTCAGGTATTTTTCTGTTGCGAGCATAGATTAATGTGAAATTCATTAAAAATACATGAGAAGATGCTTGATTGAGGACCGGATATATGGGTGGAAAGTTGGTGATATAATAATTCCAAGCATTGATATGATAGTTGTCTAACTGAAAGAATTATGTTACACTAATGCATTAAATTAGTTATAGTGATAACTATTAGACGTGAATTGAAATGATTAAGTGTGTTTGAATGCGCGCAGATGCAACTATCGCCCGATCAGTGACATCCGTCTAACCCTAGTCTGATGGGAAAATGGAAGTTATTGAATGTGGAAAGGGATATTTTTCATTTTTCGGTTTTTGCTTTTTTAAGCCATTCTTTCTGTTCGAGATGCCACGAACATCTATTTTTTTATAATTATTTTGGCAAATGTTAACTTTACAGCCGAAGGATATGCGATTTATTTTTTCTTAAACTTACACAGTTGAGGTGTTTAAGTAGCAGTTCGTTGAATGCCATACTCGAAGTAAACAAAATTCTCTTGTTTTAAGTAATTTCTATGCATGGAAAACTACTAATCAAGAAAAACTATAATCTCAATACTTAAAGAAGAGGGAGTTTACACCAACAAACTGCTTTTCATTACTCACTTTTACATCTGACAACTATTGGCTGCAATCTTTTTTCCATGCTGCAGCTTTTCATTCTGCACGGTGGGCGAGGACAAGAAAGAGTTTTGCCTTATATTTTTTTTATCTAAGTTAAAAATACACAGCGTCAAATTTACAATGAAGGCGAGAAAGATACCTCTTTGCTTCGCTAAATTATTTCCGCACACTTTTTGAATTAAGTAGTGAGAATTAGTGCTAATATTTGTTAACGGAAATGCTCCCAAACAAGTACTAGATTAAGGCATTCAAAACATGTAACCGGAGAAAGTAAAGTAATTGCTACTTTACCCAGTGCGTTTCTTCAAAAAAGGCGAAGCATGTAAGCTAGTTTTGAGCACCAAAAGGCCAATCTACTGCTGCCTGTTGCCTAATCACGTTAGTTTGAGCCGGCTGATATATCTTCAGCAAGCCGCAAGTTACACAACTTGATTCTAGGGGCCTTGCGTCAAAACTAAATATTTTTCTTTCCAACGATACTCAAACTTGCTTGAAATTCGAACGGGCAACAAAAACAATAACCCTCGTCAGACAGTTTTTGTGCTCCCCTATGTTGCAATTCACACGATGATCTATTTTCATCACTTTTATTACGCCTACCTCGTTGGGTAGGATGCATAAGCAACCTCATTTGAATTCGATTGTAATGAGAAATGTACTGTGTCTTTTACAAATAGATTACATTTTTAGACTCGCTCTGCAGCCTGTCTGATCGCGCACAACAAGCCATTGATTGGCCTAGAATAAGGAATATGAACGAATGTTCCAAAGAAATGAAGGTAATGTGAGGTAGAAATATCTTTATAGCCGAACGCTTTTCCTGGCTGATCATCTTTTGCATTTATCAGAACACGAATCAAAAGAGGGACGGAAGAACGAAGAGTTGTTTTGGTGTAGTCCAAACTAAGAGGGGCACTTTCTGTAGTCCACTCTAGATCACAGAGTAGCATACTATAGACGAATTCGTAGCTGTTACCACTGCTTTTTCATTAAAGAGATAGGAGACATTTCTTTCACTGGATTACGTTTTGCGTACTGAAATAAGAAGCTTTTTTTTTTATTGCAACAGAATAAATTAGTAATTTGTGTTGCACGAATTGTGTCCTGCTTTTGCAATGCTCCAGCCATATATTCTACGGATTGTCGTACGGATATACAACAGCATCATCTCTTTTTATATATTTTTTGCCTGTGTTGAATCCCTCTTGTCTCTGTCTCTAGAGAATACGTCCATTAAATGAAGGATAATGCAGCGTCGTGGGCTAAGGATCTCTCAGTCACTTTCATCTTTTCTCTGTGTTTAAGCCTTACTGCAGAACACTCTTTCTTGAATTGGACTCCTTGCGTCCATCTGGGTGGCAATACACGCAATTCCTTCATTTATGATGTTTTTTTATGCTTCGTAGGCCCCTAAAGACCGAGTGGAGATTGATGAAACCATCGAAAAATTGATAAATTGGGAGAAAACAGCGAAAGCAGTCAAAGCGACCGAACGAGCAAACTTAGCAAATACGCCTCTCAACACATTCCTTTCAGTGCAGAATCAATTCAAAACCGTTACGGGTACGTATCCCTTTATTAGCTTTCCTAAAGTATCTAAGCTACAGATTTTAGCAATGTAATTTCTTGCGATGCTATATCTTAATGGTTATAATGTACGGCCATTTTGCAAAGAAAGAACTTTGTGTTTTATTGCTAATATTTTTAGAATATGTAAAATAGCTTCTTAAACTCATTACAACCGTTTGATGTGTTTGTTTCAAATTTTAATGGCATACAAATAGAAATACCATGCGTAAACTGTACATACATCCAGTGTATTATGAGAGTCATTCTATCACTTAGAGCTTCCCTCTGCTTCGGTGGTGCATGCCTTGTGAAAGGAATCCTCGTGATTTTTATTCAGATTCTTCTGTCGATGCTGAGGAGGAGAGATTACTGGGAAATGAAGCGGCGAAACAAAAAGACTATGAGGTGATGCTTTTCTACAAAAATTGCCTATGAAGAGATGAAATCTTGCATTCAACGATAGAATTTGTAATGGAGAATCGCCTACACAATGTCTTTTTAATAAGATTCGTCATCCTTTGGGGGGGTTGAATGCATGCCCATCACACTTTCATCTTTCCCTCTTCATTCCTGATTTTTTATGGAACGATATATTTTGATGGTTCTGCTGCTTATACTAGGTGGCCGCTCTTACTTTTTCTTTATTTAGTGTATAACGTATAGAATGGGCCATACTATTCACTCTTTACAAACCATTATTTTGTTTGGTGGTCTATCCTATCGTTCATTCTGTTGCCACTTTTGGCTGCTATTTCTATGCTTCGCAATTTTATTAGTTTCACAGTCATGTGTGAAGAAGAAGTGTATGAAAAGCTATAGTTAGCCCTCTATTCAAGTTTTCATGACTTATATAGAATATAGAGAAGTAACAAGTATATTATACACGATATCGTCCGTTTTATTCTCTTTTCTTTCATGCACATTTTTTTTCATATATTTCCTTTCTTTTTCTCTGTTATTTTGTACTATTTTCATTTCTCACTCTTCCTTCCTGGTTCGATACATTCCTACTTCTTCTCTGTCTACCTGCTTTATTCTTAAGATTTTAAGTGAAAGCATAGAATGCGGTGGTTAACTTCTACTTTTGGGTAGCATTTTTCTACCGATAAAATTCCATTAAAGATGTTTTTTTACGTAGAGTCTACCCAAAATTTTTTTGATTTTTTTCTTCCTCCAAAAAAATTTTGTGCTGAATAGTTTATACATTTATTTGTTGAACTCAGAGAGCACTTTTGCATTACAATCGAAGTTTGGAACTTCATGTAAATTCTTCAGGTTTGGATACATTTACATCTTCAGCATTTATGGAAATTTTTTTTGTTTCCTTTGCTATGAATAGGAACAAATAATAGAATGTGAAGGCAAATAGGGAAGTAGAGACAGCCTCCTAGGCTGCTAGTTGTTGGAGAAAAATATTTCGAGGCTCGCTATCTTTACAAATTTTGCCATATCATTATTCCTGTTTGTATAGTATTTGCCTTCTACTTTAAAAAAAAAGAAGAGGGAACGAAAAATAGCTTTTGTAGAGGAAGAACATCGTTACTCAGTAAAGGGAGAAACGAAATTTAGAAAATACAGGAAAGAGGTTGAAATCCTGCCAAGAGAATGTATAAAATCTTGTGAGGAAGTGTGAACCATGTACTTGATAGTGAAGGTTAGTTTTCAAGGATAAATAAGGGAGAGGAATTTTAGTAAGTGTGTGAGAAGGATAAGAGATTCTCTGAGCAGTCATCCTTTCTTGAATGAAAGCACATTGAGAAGAGCAATGTTACTCTGTTTGGATATCCCTGTCTATGTGAGAAGGAGACGCATTTCGTAATTCAAAATGATGATGGAATAAGAAGATGCCTTCCCTGTAACTCTCTATAGAAGTGTAGCATGGGTAGATCTACTCTTTTTTGTAGTGTATAGACGATGGAAGAAGGAAGAGACAGCACACACTGTCGCAGGGGTCTCCTTGTAGGAATGGAAACCCAGAGAATGAAGAATGGGGTGTGGGATGTGGCTATATTTATTTCCTTGTAAAAATAAAATAGAGTATTGAAGCCTCCTTTAAAATTTTTAAGGGTAAAACGATGCATCGGACCCTGTGTGGGGATGCAATATTTTCTTTGGAGAAATTTTTCTTGGATTCGTTAATTAATTTCCTACTTTTAGATATGCGATTTTTAACCCCCTCTCTCTCCTAGTATATAAATTCCCATTTTGATCATTTGTAACATCTGTTTTTTTTTCAGCCTGTTATGCTAATCGTGCCTTGATGCATCTCAAGTAGGTTGAGAGATGTGTGTGTACATGCCATGGCCTGTTTCTTTGATAGCTTATTGTCTATTTTTCTCTTTGTAGGGGTGTATTTTTGTTTTTATTACAAAACCCACGTATTTACGTTCTTATCTGCCTATTTCTTACTTCTTAGCATGAATGTGTTATATATGCCTCTACAACTCTTATTTATATATCCTGTGGAGAGATCTGAGTGTTAAAAACGATATGTTTTGCTTTCTACTCAAGAGGAAGGAGAGTGTGATAACTCTTCTTCTTCTAGTGCTGTTTTTAGGAGGTGTCTCCTATTCCTATTTTGAGAGGAAGAAAGTGTATAGCCTAACACGAGGAGAATTAATAAGAGAATTAATAGGGAATTCCTACTATCAAAGAAGTGTACAGTATACTTTATTCTTGCTTAGAAGAGGGCTGAGGCAGGGGGGTGCACAGCGCTCTCTGGGCAATTCCCATGCCTTTATGAATTTTTTTTTTTTTGAATCTTTTTTAGACTTGGAGATGCAAAGAAAGCTTTAAATGATGCCATTGAAGCCCTCTCCTATGATCCTAAAAATGTGAAGGCATATCATCGAAAGTAGGGAAGAGAAACTGACAGAGCAGAGATGAAAAATAGAGGAGAGTGAGCTGAAAGGATAGACTCTAGGCCATCCAACTCTTTTGATAAGTCCATCTTTCTGGTTTTGATAGACTCCTTTATAAAGCTATGTCTCAAGGTGAGAGCCATACAGCTTCTTCTTTGTAAAGGGTACCCTCTGTAGGCTTGTCTTGATTTTTTCTGCAATTTTTTTCCATTTTTAATTTCCTTTAAATACTTTTGTATGTATACTTCTTCTTCTCATGTATAGAGGGATTGCTCTTATGCAACAAGGGGCTTATAAAGATGCAGCAAAGGCATTTCATGATGGATTGAAGGTGAATCCTCATCAGCGGGAAATTCAGGCCTCCTTACAGGCCATTCTTCGTGAAAGTGTATGTCATTGTAGAGAATACCGACTCCATGCGTTTATTTTGATGGGAGGATAGTATTCAAAATGGCTCATTATAAATATATGAGAGGCTAAGAGAGGGAGAGAGTGCATCTCCACTGAAAATACGGCGAATGGCGTTTCCCCTTATTTTTAAATGCACAGAGTAGCATTTGAAAGTGTATTTCAAATAGATAACATTTCTGCATATATTTTCTGTGGAAAAATGGAAGTACGAGACCAGGGATGACAAAGTTTTTAAGTAGAAGCATGGAAGAAACTTGATTTTTTAAGGGAAGGTATGTTTGAGTTTGAAAATGGCTCAACTATGTGTTTTCTTCGTGTTCACACACATTTTTAAACGTTGGAATATCTCTGTGGAAGACGTCAATGGAGACATCTATTGAAAATTTTATGTTGTGTGTTTGGAATACACATCTGTATCCGAGAGTGTCCTCTTGTGAATGTGTTTAATGGACAGATCTATTGCATGTCTCTGTTATAATTTAGAAGGAGAAAACGACTATTTCGGATGAAGATGTAAACCTTTCTACATTACTTTTCTCCGAGAATATTCTTCCCACGTATCATCCTCTACAATTACAGACAGAAACGGAAGCAAAATCTCTTTCATCCTCCTGTATGATGGAAGAAGAATTTTCTGCCTCGCTGCCATCTCTTGTCGAGAAACAAGAAATCGTTTTATCTATTCAACAATTAAAAGAAAAAGGAAATTCTGCGTTCTCCCGGCGTGAATTTATAGACGCAATTCATTTTTTTACCGAGGCTATTCGATTAATAGAGTAAGCATTGCTTCTATGGAATAAATGCGTTAAATCCGATTCTATGTGGATTAAATGAAGGAAATCTTAGCCTATTTTCACTCACGTCATTCCTGTTTTCCTTGCTTTAAAAACACATAGTGGCCTTTGAAAAGCATACAGAATCTAAGGTTTATGGGATGCATGCAAGCAGTGTATCTATTATAGAGCCAAAAGACACGATATAAGCCTAGGCTAGTCTTTCTTTTTCGTTATTTCTTGCATGAAAAATTTTACATCTTTTAAGAATTCTAACGAGGATGAGGGAGGGCATGCACACAACGTGTACATCGATGCTGCGATTGTTTTCAATGTTAGAATATGGATTTTGTATTGCATCTTTGAATGGAAATGCCCTATGCTAGAGGTATATTAAAATAGTGTGGAGATTCCATTTTAACCTCTAACTTTGCAGGAAAGCTTCTCTTGGAGTAGAAAATCCCTCACTTCTATCTATTTTATTATCCAACCGAAGTCAAGCATTATTGCAGTGCAACCGATGGGCTTCTGCCGCGGTGGATGCACGCAGTGCTGTACGTACAGATGTTAAAAATCTCAAAGCACACTTTCGTCTGGCTGTTGCTCTTTCCCACTTTATAGAAGACCGTAGTCTCTTGGATAAAGCCCATGTATCGGTTAGCAAAAGAGGGGGATGCTTCTTAGTTTTTATTTAAAATGAGAGGAAAAGAAAGGGGGATGCGGCACGCATTTTATCTTTACTTCCTGCGCTTATGTAGCGTGTGAAAGTGCGTGGAAAGGTGCTTGAAAGATAAAACGTGTTCTATCTATTGCAGCTAATTTCAGTTTGTTATTTCTTCTGGAGAGTCTATGATCCCACTGCCGCCTGTTGTTCACGCTGCATTTTCTTATTCGGACGGGCACGTGTTTCATCATAGATTATTATATAAATTTGATCGCTGCTTTTTGCACGGATAAAAATATAAAAGTGACCGCATTTTCTATGCAAGATGGTGTGATTGCTGTACAGATACGTTTCTTAAAGACGGAATATAAGAAAAAGGGATCCATTCCGCAGACTGTATTAAATTTAGAATCTTCTTTGCTTAAGAATGAGGCAAGATTCGAGCAAAGCAACAAACTGTAATTGTTAAACTTTACGCACAACATGTACTCTGTTCTCTGAACTGAGTGTATATACACACGATGGAAATTCTTGCTCGTAAGCCAGCACATTACTTGAGATGTCCTGCCGCTAAACTTTAAACACCCATGGATTATTCTCTATAGAGTGTCTGTGTTTTAAGGGGAATCTGATGATATTCGTAGGACAAAATTTTCAAAAATATTAGCGCTACACTGCTTCCGTGAAGTTATGATATTTTTTCTTATAAAAACTTAAATTAATTTGCTGCATGTAGAAACATTCGTTTTTTTTTGGCATTGAGCGAGACCGGCGTTTTCAGTGATAAAATGAAGAAGGCTATGCGATGTAAAAGATTATTTTTGAAGAGGGTTTGCCAGTACTCGCAGCCTACGGAATTCCTTCCCTAGTAGATGAAAAGACTCCGTTTAGTACGCAATCTGCTGGGTTGAAGCGAAAATAAGAATTGACGCTTAAATATGTTAATCTTTTCCTTTTAAAACTTCGTCTTTTGAAAATGCAAGACATCCCTCGTCCTATAATAAATGCTTTCGACGACAAACGGCATCCCACATTTATTCATTCTCTCTAAAAGAGAAGTACGTTAGGTCCTCCCAAACGATATATATAATCCAATCAAACTTCCTATTATATGTGGAAGTAAAAGAAAGTAACGTCACGCATACTACCTCGAAAAAGAATGTGAAAAAAATTACGTCCACTCAGTTGTGGCGAATACAGAGCGGTCGAATACTCTAGGAAAAAATAGGCTGCACTGACTCAATGAAAAATTCAGATGGAAAGGAACAAAATTATTTAAAAATGGAATTTGCCATCGGCAATAAAGCTATAGCTGTGAACTCATAAAATGAGAAAACGGTTACATCTCTCCTTGAATGTCATCACAATGAAATAAAGGAACAACGAGGACCATCTGCTTTTTCCTTAAAAAGACTAGCTACCATTGTTTTGACATCTAAGGTTGACACATCTTTTTGGAGGCAAGCAGCTGCATCCACATTATCGAAAGAATACGCGATGTTTCGTTGCAACGGCTTCACCGTGTTATCTGTCATGTGAAAAATCACTTTAGTCTCAAAGGGTTCAGTGTGATCACATACAGTGATCTCGGAGTTGTATTTCTGTATTAGAAAAGAAATCCCCACGAAGCGAGTTAATTCAAAATGTCGAACAACTATCATAGAGCATGTATTACAGTCCTCGCAGTGCTAAAATAGATAACACGCAATAGCAATGACAATTTGACTGAATGAACTTATTTCAACTGAAAGCTCAACAAAAAATACGATCCTCTCCTCTATTTCAACAATGTTACCCTTGCTTCCTTCAAAAAATCGCACCATCCTTTGAAGAAGCGTGAACCCTCACTTTGGCAATTCCGGCACAATTCGTTTTTTCCACCATTTGTGCTGTATTTAAACTCAGGTATATTTTTTGATGGCTTCATGAAGCAAAGTGCTTTCCCAACCGGAGTTCTGAAAGCATAATACGTCAATATACAGATGACACTTGATATACATTGCAATCTGCTGCATATTGTGGCACCATGACAATTCTATTTATTTATGCTCATCATTCACAACCATTCTAATGGCAAAAAAATTAGCATGAATATAACTTACTTCGACCACATCAAGACCATACTTCCATTGGATGCAACATCAAAAATCAGGTACGCCCCAGCTGCCATTTCATGCAAATATGGCCAAAAATAAAAATCGCAAACCAGAATACAATTTGAAGGAAAAATTGTTCCGCTAAGAATATGAAATATAGCTCTCCAAACCGCTACTTTCAGAATGGATGTATATAACAGGAGGTGAAGTCTTACAAGGGCAGCAATGGGTGGTTTAAGGTTTGCAGCATTTACTAGAAAAGGTCTTATCGCTAAACTGTGGCTTCAGTACAGAATCATTCAAATATTTCTCTTAAGCACTAGAAATAACGTAGTATCTACGAAATATATAGAAATTAGAAATTTAGTGCTTCCTTTGTAAAATATTTTTGGAGCCATACAGTCTGCTGAGAGTATTCGCTGCTGTCGCAAACTTCGCCCTCCCCCACGAAAAGGGATGCCGCAAAAAATCACTGCACTGGCCGGTGCTTCGATCTAGTTTTACGTAACCCTTGGCGTAACGAAATTTCATGCAACTGAAAAAGCAAAAACCCCGCAGTTAATCTTTATAACGCTACATGCATATGCTATATGATTACGGCTATTAACCTTTTGCAACGAATCAAAATGAACTTGGTGTTTTAAAATTTTAAGAGGGTCATCCTTTTTTAATCGGTTTTGAAAAAAGGCATTAAATAATAAAAAGTTAAATCTAATCGTAGCCTAACAACATGCCATCGGATTTACCTCGTTTTTTCTCAAACTATATTGATAGCAATTGGGTAAATGATTGATAATAGGTACCGCAAAAGAAATGAGAACAATTACAAACTTTATTATTGAGATATTGAATGTGCAGTCAAATCTAATAAATTTACTGCTTTTATAGAGGCCTTTAAGTCCAAGCATTCTGCTAGATGCAATGATTTTTTTTGCTATAATCCATACCGGCACACTTTCCATATCCAAGTCCTATAACATTTGGCTACAACATTTGCTTTAATATTTACTCAAATAGCAAGCGACAAAACAAATGCTTAAATTATGAAAGACTGGAGCATTCAACCTTTTCCCTTGCCAGGGTTTGCTTTTAAGGCCACTGCTTTTGATTGCTGGTTCTACCTTAGAGTTTGGAGTAAAGTGGTTTTTTTTAATGAAATTATTTAAATAACATGTTTTCTTTGTATGCATGTTGCTGATATCAAGCATAGAATATTTCTTAGATGATACAAAAGACTTTTTTGTTTGTGACACGCTAATTAGCGGATAAACAGCTCATGTTACTTTTTTGTTACTATCCCTTTAAGCAGACAAGTTGGGTCTAAGACAGCAAATCTCCGATCGTCATCATTAAATTAAAAAAAAACAAAGTTAATCCTTTGGGGCAAAACTAAATTTATCTAGTTTACTATTACTCCACTTTAATCTTATTTCCGCTAACTAAAGATTCAAAATATATGCAACAGAGAAATAATGTGCTTTAACTTAGTTGCTGATTGAGGGAAAAGAAAGAAATTTGTTGCATGCTTAAGGTATACTTTTAGCATATGAATTATATTACATTGTTTGATTTTCATTATTTTTTTAAGGTTCTGGTGAGCTTTATTTATAGAAAAATAAAGGCTGTGTATATTAGTAAAAATATTATGACTATATGCTGAGTCAGTGTAGCCACTTACTCATGTGTTTCCTCATCACCTGTCTTATGGAATTTCCGAATATACTTGATGATAAATCTATGCGCTTACGCCCTATCTTCATTGTGAGGATAGCGGTAGGGAAGTAGTGAGAACTGCAGAAGATTGTTGCAAGTGGATGGGTAAATACCCAACACATCTCCACAAGAAATGCCATACAAAGTGTAATTCCGATCTGCTTTGTGCCACGAACTAGTACTGACGAATACTAATAATAAGATACTTCATTATGCCAAAAAGGAAGCTCTACAAATTAGGAGACTAAAAATCCTTATTTTAAGACTTCGCAAAGCATTTAAAAACCTAAAATAGCAACAACTTACGTCGACTAAAGTTTCCATCGATTAGGGTACTGCTGGAGTAGTCTTTGTAATGCACTCCTTTATAACGATCAAAGGTTAAACTTTTTCCGCAGGTAATCAGGTAGTGCATTCCCTGCACAAATTGCAAACAACATTCAAAAAAATGCTCTAGTTAGTCATTTATAGCATTCTTTCTTTGTATAGACGAGGAATATGTATTCATTCTTGCCATTGTTTTACCGTGACATTTGTGGCAACTCAATTAATTATGCAAGTGTATTAACAAAGCCTCTGCAGGCACAACTTCTTTTTTCAATAATGTGAATTCATAAGTTTGATGTAATCTGATTGTTAATAAGGTGTTTGAATGTTCTAGATATTATTTGTAACTAAATCGATTTTCTATAATAATCTTATTTAGTAAAATAATATGAAACCAGCTAATTACAAGACGCAAGCATGCAACTTATTTTATTCTTTTATTTAAATAGTGGTTTTTTGCTAAAATAATATTAAATCAAAACAGGATTCCCATATTTTACTAATTTTTTTCGTAATTTTGCAACTTAATCCTGACAATACAAGAATGGCAAAATTTTTGCAAAATTTCGCTGTAGAATCTCGTTTGATTCCTCAATTCAACTTTCGCTAGTCTTGCCATCTGATCATGCTTTGTGTAACAGTGGTACCGTGCTGTTGCAGAATACCAACTTTACTTGTCATCTGATCGATTATTTTATTTTTATTAATTATTGCTCCCTTTACCATAATTACATTTTTAGTGCATGGTTATTTTTCCTAAGCTAATTAAGCCAACTTGCAGTTTTCCCCCAAGGGTATCACAGGATACATAAAGCGGAGTAATATCATCGAGCCGTGCAACATCGCTGCAGTTGAAATGCCGCACTTCCCCTCGATGTTCTCTGCAATCAATTGCATTTATTTTTACAACCTTGAAGAGGGGAATGTAGTAGTATTAGCTTAGATATTTTTAGATTATTCTTTTGTTCTTTTCTTGTAGCGTAGATGAATGAAGGTGCGCACAATCTTTTCTATTTCTCTACTTATTTCCGCAAACAGTAATTAATAACGAGTTAAAATTTATATTTCATTGTACGAAATTAGAGAAAACTAAGTAGAACAAACTATTTAACCCCCTGCCGCATAAAAGAATGATAAGCAGCCGAAGTCTAAAACACGACTGGCAGAACGTAACTAATTCTGGTAAAGCCAATTCACAGAAAACACCACGTTCACACTTAGTCCTAACGGATAGCAAGCAATAATGTAGCTACTAAAAGTGACTTGTTGTCAATAATAGATTGAAGAGTTATGTTTGCTTCTAAAAAGTGTTCATGTGACCAGTGCGCTCTCATACATTGGTATCTTTGAAAGACAATTGTAGAATTTTGTAAGGATTTTTTTCATGAAGATACCACTCATTCCTACCGAGATCATGCGTGCAGAAAGTATACTGCTTTAAAAAAATTATATATATTCCACATTGAAAATTAATCGGTACTAAAATATACATGTATATTGTGGAGCTCATTATTATACGCGACTAACAAAATGTTAAGTTCTTTGATAGCTAACAAAAAGCGAAGCAGAAAAATAATAATTTTCATACTCGTACTTTATTTCATCCAAAAAAATGCATGTATTGTGCTTACTTACGGGGAGATTATTTTCGTGTATTACAGAAGCCTAAAATTGAGAGCAGCTCTATTTTAAGGAGGCTGTACAAAGTTATAGTGCTACTGTTACCTTGGACGTGCTTGTGTGAAGAAATATCGATTTTTGATATTCTTAAATATCCCAATCTCCGAAGAAAGCTCAAAAATGAAGAAATTTTGATATAAGCAATTACACAAGGAAAATTGGCCGAATATTCTTACTTTCAGCATTTGAAACGATCCTAATAATATCTCGTCACTGCCTGTACATTATTTTTAATCAGCTATATTTTCGTTGCAATATCAAACAAAATGCGTCTTTAGAAATATAATTTAACAAAATTTTAAAAATTCCATTTTACTTCAGCCACAGACAATGTGATTTAGTAAACATAATGGCATTACAGGTCTACAGCAATTGCACAACAAGAAAGAGAGGCGATGGCTCAGTCGGAATGGTCAACTAGGGTAACGTAGCTCACGCAACAGCAGGGGCAGAAATGAGTTTCGTTTCTTGTTTTTACCACTTGCTTTGTTTTGTTTACACTCACTTTTTTTGTATCCTGTAAGAGTTGATAGTTTCCAAGTCGATTGTTTCCGATGTACTTAGTTTATTATACTTCAAGAAACAGTGTTCTTTGGAGCTATACTCTCCTCTACAAACTCTAAAGAATGAGATGCGCTGGGAACGTTTTCAACTTTATTTGCAATATGCAACAATGTTAATTTCGTGGAAGAATTTTTGCCCTGCAAAGCTATTACTCCTTAAGCAGAGTATTTTTAATAGGACATTGCCATTGCAGAAACTTCCATCATGAAATATCGTGATTTTCGCATGAAAGCAACTCCACTTATTCATAATATCGAGTTTTACACAATTATAGCGTGTCTTTCATTGAGGCAATCCATATCAATACTGTGTGCGTGTTTCAAAAATAGTAGAAATAATGCTACTTTTTTAATGCAAATTACGGCGATGCTACGTAATTTGTGTTGGTGCCATAAGTGGGGAGCATATTGGAAAGATGTAAAAGAAGTTCTCTACCTGGCAGCCTATTTTTCCATTATTGTGAAACAAACGACACGACTACATACCACTATTCCATTAAAGGGATTGAAAGATTATTTAACAATTTTTACTACCAGAACAATTGTGACCTAATTTACGTAAAATAATGGCACCCAAATGCGTTACCCTCACAAGATTACTTCTTCAATAAAAGTGAAGAAATGAAAATATTGAGACAAAACATGCTTCCTACAATGTTAAAATAATCCATTTCAAGCCATAGCAAAATCCCATGTTGTTTCTGAATCAATGGGAAATAATGTATTACAAGGGATTCCTATAAAGATATATACTTCCAATCCCGACTGCAACGATTTTCCACAGCAAAGCCATACACTATACAGCCTGATGCATTTTCGCAAAAAGAAAAACAGGATTTCACCTTTTTTCCCTACGCTTTAAAACTTAGGAAATTTTTTTCCAATCAGTTTTATACAGCTAACTAACAATGTGGGCTCCAGTCCTATTATCTACATTCAGTGTATTCTTTCATAAGCGCTTGACCAACCTAGCGCAACAATAAAATATTGAATTTAACGGGCAAGATTATCTTTTAAAATTAAAGCACGTAATAAATTGCAACTAGCTCGCAAAAAATACAAGATCAAGAAAACTACATATAACAGTCTTTAATATTTCTCACACACTAAAAAAAAGAATTTTTTCCTGCCACTTGTGTTTGTCGAATTCACCTTTACATTTAACTAAAAGAAGCACATTATTTGCATAAAGCAGCCAAGATACACACATTTTTACTGAAACGTCAAAAATGGTAATAAAAAATGCCATAGAAAATGCATGGTAAATCTCCGCTGGTGCATCTGCTGTTAACTATAGCCCTTGGCTTGTAATTAATTTTGAAAAGAAGTAATCAATGATGTATGCATCCACTCCTTATAAATATTCCTTAATTGTACTCGCAATGCTTTCATGTATGCTCTATTGTAAAATATAGCAATTACATGCAAGAATATCCAGCATATCGACATGTAAATCTCTACATCGATGAAAAGAGTTACTAAAATACTCTTCCATAATGAAGTATCGCAGCCAAGCCATGAAAGTATAGCCAGCCAAAGATTCCGGCTAGTATTTTTCGTAGAGTTGTGAATTTCACTATTGGTGTATACTTTTAACAGCTGAAAGCAACGGGCAGTTTTTTGAGCACGACCATAGACTTGGCTTCCAAGATTTAAGGAAAAGAAAACAAAGTAGACAAACAAAACATGGCTAAAACCCTCGCAATGTCTATAGCGACTAAGTATGTTGAGAAAGCAGGAAAATGAAAACGACGAAACTTCTTTCGAACACCCAAGCTCGTTACATCTTTCCTCTGTGTTTTTAGTCTTACAGTATTTCTTTTGCATAACTGCTGATTCTATACTCTTCGGATCGTCTTTATCAAGTGAAGTAGAGCCTGTTTGCTGCTTAGATACTGCAACATTTTCCTTTTTATCTATAGCAGACGGAGTAACGATATCATCAAATCCGTTTCTTCTTGAAAATATGAGACATAAACAGCCAATTAATGTGAGCGTAGCCCAGCTGGTGATACAGGTAAAACCAATTTCAGCTTTTACAGCATCTGGAAAAGAAAAATCAATTGGGGGCTTCTTTTCTGGTTCAAGGGAAACATTTGAAGAAAGCGAGGCCATCGATGGAGGAAATGATTCAAATGATGGCACATGTATTTTTACTTTTTCTGTAACCTCATGATCAGCATTTCCTACATTAGTCTTCATTATAGGATGCAGAATAGCAGGATTCAGGTCGTCACAGGGAACAGTATCTTGAAAAATATTACCTGTAGAGCTACGGGGATATACTTGTTTTCTATTCACGTTATCAGAGAAACGATATTTCTGAAATCCCCGAATAGGCTGAAATTTACTTACAAATGTTTTTACTTGTTCACCAGAAGCATCCTCAAAGTTGGTACGAGATAAAGGGTAGGAGAAGGGGGAGGGCATCTCCCATGGACAAGAAAAAGAGAAACGTTTTGAGAAAACTGAAGGAAGGCCAATTTTCGCAAAATCTTTATTTTTGAGTGTATTTGCTTGCACTTCCAATGAGAAAGGAAACGACGAGTGATAAGTAGAATATTTCATCCATTCCAAAATTTCTGAGCTATGTAACGGAACCGCAGATGATACATGAGGAGGACACGGGGTGTAGAAATAGGAGCGAGTCAAGGTATCAACAAAAGTTGTTGATGAAAAGAAAGAAAAATTAATGGCAGCCATGCCTAAGAAGAGGGAATCCAAAATTAATATTCCTTGTATAATGGTAACAATATCTACAGAAAATTTAGAACAGGAAAATGGTGGCTTTATTTCCCTTAGTTTTGAATGTGTGCATTTATTTGATTGTTTACTTCGCTTTCGTTTTTTATGGACTAAGGGGGGAGTTCTATGCTTGGTGGTGCATGAAGAGTTGATAGAGAAACTGGGAGCGCTCATACTAGATTCCGAAGAGCCGAAAGATTGAATCTGTGAATACCCTGCGGATTCATAAGCACCTGGAGATCGAATATGAATTCCATTGAAACGAGGAGATGAGCATAGTAAAGTTTCGTCGTAGGTGGGGGAATTATTTGCAGTGCACACTTTATTCCATGAACGAGACTGTGTTCCGTGTACCGGAGGGCTGAAGAGTCTCTCAGCACGCTTGTGGCTGTTTACGGCAGCATCACCAGACACAAATGTCTGTATCTGCGCTTCCGCAGTTGCAGCGGAGTTTTCGGGGTCTAAGTCCAGGACAACACTGGGAAGTAAAAAAGAGCCGCCATGAATCAGCGGAGATACAAGACCGTAGAGAGGCGTTTTAGCTTGACTAGCTGAGGGAGCAGTCTTCGCTAAGTTTTCCGTATCCCATCGAATTTTGTTCGGACTACGCCGTCCCAAAGACATATTGAAGAAAGATGCTATGGCGGGTAACAAAATAAAAGAAAGGAAGGAAAAAGAAGGTACCTTCCAATGAAAGGTACCCCTCTCTTATCATCTAGACATTCTAGCACAACGAAAACGTAATGATAGCTATTATGAACATATGAAACAATGGATAAAATTGTTTTTTTTATGAATAAAAGGACTGCAGAATTCTGCACGACATATTTGTCACGGTTAACCCGCAAAAGTTACAGGGGATACAATGAAGAAAGCCGATGCATATGTTCTCCTTTCTTTCCGTGCGACATAAAATAAAAGCTGAAATCTCTAACGCACTTCTGTGAATTTCAGTCTAGCGTTGTGATCAAAGGAAAGTAAGCTAAAAAGACTTCGTTGCGCCTGCAGAGTGAAGGTTATTGACCCTGGAGATAACAAGTGAAGGGAGTACATTTAAAACTACATTGGGTGAAAGCATACTTCAAAACAGCCAACAAAAAATTAAAAAATTCGAAATGGCCATCTCCTTTGCACCAGATTCTCTTAATAGCCCCCAAAACTTACAAAAAATCTCTTCATAAATGCGATTTGATCACTTTGGGAAATAGTACAGTGTTCCCCATGGTGCAGAAAGTTAAAGGTAGTCATTGTTAGACTCGGATTATAGCGGAAATTGCAAGTTTGATATACTGTGTGAACGGAGGCTCATAGACTGATATGACAATCAGTTACCTTAACTTTGGCTATTAGTTTAGATGAATGTGCTATAAATTAAACAATTTAAAAACAAAATTCGTGATTTTACCGATCTGTATACTATCTTTAAGTGCAGCTAAACTTGTTCGTTCTGTTGATATGCATCTAAAACAAACATCAATATGCGTGCACGTTTCTCTCTGCAATATCAACCATTCATTGAAGCGTGAAATTCGATTGATCAAGGTTTTCTTAAGCCTAACCCTGTCAATTCCTTTCACGAGAATAAGTAAATTCTCAACAGGGGATCTGCAAGAGTATCCGTACATGCTTACTAGTTGAGTAATCCAGTTTCAAAAGTGCATATTGTTATACTGAATGAAGGAAGTTACGCGAGGCTGCCAGCACATACTTTTTCATAATTTCTGCATTTTATAATTTCCTTTACTAGTTTGGCACACTACTGTATCATCTCTATCAGCAAATATATTCTTCCATTTATTTCCATCGCTGCTGGATCAAACACATCATATTTAAATAGTAAAAAGCGGAAAGAAATGGAATTTGTATCACTGCATTTTTCAACAAAATAAAACATTTATTCCATTCAAGTTCTTTGTAAGGTTTGTCTTGCGATATGCGAGATGAAGTTTAAAGAATCAAGTGGATATATTTGCTTGAGCAATTCTACGTATTTCTTTTGCAAAGCATAAAAAATAATTACAAGGTACGGTACTATTGTGGCTGCTGAGTGAGATATAAATGAAACTTGAGAGAAGATGGTTTTATTTCTTTACCTAATGGATGCACCACAAAGAATCCCATATTACCCAATTTTAAACCGAGTCCTAACGAACTGGCTATTTTCCAACGGTTTCCCCCCCAAAATGATATATCGCCAGTGTAATCGCTATTGAGACCCCCGTTAAAAGTCGCATTTGGAGAAGATGGATAATTTTTTGGAGTGATAGTATTAGAATCTCCAACTGTAGAAATTTCACTAGGATGAGTGGATTTTTTGCAAGTAAGTGAAGGCGGGAACAAATGAGAATGGGATGGGGACAGCCGTATGAGTCCAATGCTATAATCTGCCACAATGCCCACTTCTACGGTGAGCGAGGGGGATAAACCAAGCCTACGATAAGATTATGAAGGTAAAGATAGGAGACATACTTCCATAATACAAAAAACACAATTATTGAAAGGAACAAGGATGCTCTACACGCACGAATCTCATAATGCGAATATATTTTTTCAATTTCTTACATTAAATTGAAAAAACATCCTTTTAAACATACTATACTATTGACACGCTCTAAAAGCAGCAAGATTTTAAGATTTACGCAATAGGTCAACTCTCCTCCTATCAATTTTTACTGTCAATAAAGAGAACCCAGTACAAAAATCCATCCAGGATGCATTTCTTGCAGAGATCCCCCCCCTATTTCATAATTTAACTTTTATTATTCTCTGCATCTGTGGACTACCCAAGCATTTTTTCACCTTTCCATGCGAAGAGGAAGCCATAAATCATTCAAGCAACTCAAAACAGCCTCATAAGGCCCCAATTGACGAGTAGTAAACCCACGCAGTGATTTAGGCCCCCCTATGAAAAGTTGCTCGGCAGGGGGGAGGCCCTTTGCTGCCAACGCGTTCGTTTGAGAGGCGATGGAGTGGCAAAGAGTACGGAGATAAGGCATCGGTAAGGCCTTCAAAGCCATCAAAGTCATCCAGAGCGATAAATTACGTACTCTAAGCTCACTACTATTTTCAATATAACTCTGATTCCATCCTAGAAAGTGTGTTCTCGATCGTTTAAGGAGGGAAACGGCAGCAGGTAGATTCTTGGGATCGGTGATTTTCTCTGTCGATGCATGAGATGAAATCGAAATTTTCTTAGTCGAAACAGAGGACGATTTGACAGCCCCTATTGTTGAAGCTGCCTTCTTCCATCGACGTAAGAGAGAGGTCCACTGACTCTCCTCTGCTACAGGATATTCTTTAATCACAGGAAGGTGAGTGAACGGACTCGATTCGCTACGAAACGATGAGGGAGGAGAGAACGCCGGCGTAGCCCCCCCTTCTTGAAGAGAGGAAGCCACTTTTCCAAGTGCTTGGAGATACACACGAAGGCCTACTTGAAATTTCATTGTACTAAAGAGCATCGATTGCCCGTTAGCTTTCACATCCATCAAAGACCGTCCAAATTGACAGCCGTCTTCACATATTTGGTTTAAATGCTGTCGAATGCCGTTTTTAAAACTCTGCCAAGTTCTAATAGAAGAATCAGAACGATGCACTGTTGGAGAGGCAGCATTCCCATTTTTGCCTCGCTTCGTGAAGATGCCAAAAGCCATAGATAGCCGTGCATGCGTCAAGGGGGCTGGTTTCTGATATAAACACAGGAGAAAAAATAGATACCAAAGAAAAACTTTTCAAGACACTGTTTTTTGACGGTGAGAATTGTTGTTAAAGGAAAGAAAAACGGAAGAAGGAGTGGTAGGAAAGAGAAAGGAAAGCAGAGAGAGAAAAAAACGCTCCATGTCAAAAAAGAGAATGAATACAAAAGGGAATTCATCGAAAGCAAATGTGTGCCTGTAAAAAGTGTGATGAAGAAAGAGATAAAAATACACACACAGTATATCTTTAAAAAAAAAAAGAAAAAAATTGCTGAATGCTGTAATGAGAGAAACATTTTCTATACTCGATAAGTACACCTCCCCCCTCATGAGATAAAAATGAGAAGAAACATGAACAATCCACACGAAAAAAAAAAACACTAAAAGAAATTCATCCTGTTTCACTTGTAACCCAAGAAATTCTAATAGGATCCTGCATTTTCATAATCCCTCTCTTCCCTCTCATTCTATAAATTTCTCCTCAGCGTGGGTTCTATTCACGCTATTTTTCAAATAAAATGTTTACCTGCAATTGAAAGACAGCTTCTACTTTACAGCAATCATGGTCAGAGAGAGAGGATGCCAGAGAAGCAGCAGACACACAGCGAGGTTCTCCATTTTGCAGGACTACAAAAGAGGAGGAGGGAGGTAAGAAAGAAGGTGTACGTTGAAAGACACCGTCAGTACAAGGCTGGAAGGGCTGTAGAGTATGACGACGTAGAAAAGAGGCATTAAATACACACAGTAGAGGAGATGAAACAAGACGATGAGGAGAAAAATTTCGGATCCATGAACCCACAATGCCTGTCCATAGAAGACCCCTCGCTTCTGCAGGAGACTCTGTAGGAATAGGAAACACACGTTTTCTTTCTTCCAGAGGATTTTGTCCTGCAGAGGGGGCAGTCTTGAAAGGGGTGGTAAAGAGTGGATTAGGAGGAGAAACAGAGGCTGGAGTTTGAAAATTATATTCCCTCAAAAGGTCAAGACGAAATGCAGTTCCATTCAAAAGAGAGAGGCGGTCATTCAAAAATCGCAGGTAGACACCAAATACAGGTTCTGACGAAAAAAGAGCTGTATGCTTTATTTCTGAAGCTAATGTTTTCCCTGTTCCAAGAAGATTCTGATCAATCAACGTCAGTTCTAAGGCCAAATCCTTTGTAGAAGAAAAACCTTTACTTACACCTATCCATAAAATACAAAAGAGAGAGAGAGCACGCAGAACGTGAATGGAGAGAGATGTATGAAATAATAAAATGTATCCAATGGAGTAAAGGAAAGAAAGGAAGGAAAAGGTACAAAAAGGAGCAAAGAGGATTAGAAAAACAGGTTCAAAAGAAAAAATAAGAAAAAGAGATTAAGGCATACGATAACGAGATAGGAAGTGTACATACACGACGAGCAAGAACTCTCTCGTCGAGAGAGGGAAGAAAAAGCCGAATAAAAAATCACACAAAAACATCAAAAGAGAAAACGTATTTCCAACAGAGAAAAAGAAAGTACTTACAGAAATTTAAAAAAATATAAATGGCAATGCAACGATGACACAATCTATAATTTTTCACCCCCTTCAAAAACTCCGTCGGTCTCTCCTTTCAATACTTGACGCATAGACGTTTTTATATCAGCCAGGAATGCATGCCTCTCTTGTTTAGATTCTCTGGATAGCATTTTTATCAAACTAAAAGAGGAGTCAAGTAGATGCACAAAGTATTACCAGGTTCAAATTTGAAAGATGGCTGCTCTACCACAAAAACGTGCATCTGTATAGATGAATCTGATAAAATCACAGCCGATGCGTGTGCATCAGAAAAAATTCCTGCGAGATAGAAAATGCATAGGTCATAGAGTACGTAATCTTCTCCATAGTTTGCTCTGATAAGAAACATCCATGCAGACTGATCTCTAACGATCAATGTCTTGGGCATGCAATGAAAAAAATTAGAGGGGGGGGGGCAGCATCACTGTTTCCTCTCATTGTTTCCTCCAAAATATATAAAAGAGTTATAGAGGCAAAAGAAATAAATTTCATAGATATAAAGTAAACTATTGAAAACTATTTCATACAAACTAAAAGAGAGTGCTTCCAATTTCGTAGGAAGTAGTAAACAGGATAAAAAAAAGAAATGCTGCAGTGAGAGGTCAAAAGTATTAAAGTAAAAAAAAAGATTATGAAGTTGAGACAGTGAGAGGTGTGGGAAGAAAAAATCAAAAATAACTATCCTGAGAATATGAATAAATAATCTTAGAAAGATAAGGAATATACAAAGAAGTAAAAATGCTTTTATAAGGATGACATGAAGAAGGGAAAGAAAAATACTTTCAAATGCATTACAAAAAAGAATGACCGTTGTCTACATCTTCACCCGAAAACAAAAGTTCGTTCCATCGTCTATCATCCCAACGAAATGGTTGACCAGCAGTCAATTGCAAGTGTTTGGCTATCGTAGAGGGTCTAGTTCTTCCCTTTGTAGAGAGAAGAGAATCCTCAGTTTGGCAGAGAGACGGAGTCGCATGGAGAGAAGAGGGAGTATGCCCAAAGAGGACCTTCTCATGGGAGGATGGATTTGCATTTTTTTCAGTCGGATGTGTTTCGTTTGTTGCTGCCACCTTGGGAATATAATTCGAAGGCGAAGAGGAAGAAAGGGGAATAGAGGAAGAAGAAAGGCAGCGTGCCCTCAGGGGAGAAAAAAAGTGAGATTTTCGACGATAAAAATACAATTTGACCGGCTGAGTAGCGATTTTAGGTTCAACTACATGAAAACAGAGCGAAACTTGCAGCTGATTTTCTGAGAAAACAAGGATAGGATGAGACAACACTTCTGCAAAGACGTATCCACGTTTCTGATACCACGCATTGACATTCTGAACAAACAATTGTAATTGTGGGTTATTCCGATAAAGCACTTCATTTGCCGGTAATTTCATTAGATCCGGTCTATCGGAAAAGGAGGCAGATATTTGAGAAAAGGGCAACCAAGACGACCGCCATTGCTGAGAGGCGCGCCCGGGTGCACGGGTTGCATTACTTGCACGTTGCCGAAGAAATTCGTGTTTAAGAGAAGTGAATATATCTGATGGAAGATGTACATGCGTAAGATTAGAGGTCTTCCTCAATTCTTCGAGGATATTTCCACTGAGTGCCGAAGAATTTACGAAATAGATTGCTTCCACAGGGAAAACCAAAGATTCGGATGGTTCAAACCGACTCGAGTATAAAAAGCCGCGTAGTCTCGCCAATGCGTTCGTCGCAAGACGTCGGCGATGTTGAGGATCCGCTGAGAGCGAAATGCTTCTGTTTGCACACGAAGACACGTATTTTGAAACGGTGGAATTGAGGGGTGTAGCCCCCCGTGTCTTACGGATTGAAACATCGTAAAAAGCGGTATTCCTTGCGGGTATCCACGACTTCTTTGTAAGAACGGCGTTTGGCTGCCGTAAGGATGTAACAGGGGCTCTTACGTCGAGAGGTTCCCTTCTAACTGGTAACAGTGGGTGCAACAATTCATTCTGTAGAGAGTTGATTGATGCAGCCTGTCTAGCAGCTAGTACCGCGAGGTGGGAGGTAAATCTGCTTTTCTCAGCGACGGGTAAAACAAATTGTTCTGGTAACGAAACATAAAGCATCGATGGAAGCATCGGGCCCAAAATCAACACAATCAGTAGCAGAAACTGGTTGAAATGGGCCAGCCTGTACTTGGCTGTCTTTAAGTTCCATGTTCTAGCAAACCACGGAAGACGCATCATCCTTCAGAGAAAAAAAGGTAGAGTTAACTAATGCCACCTGCATAAACATTCATACCCGCTGGCGCAGTGATGCATACGCGTTATAGCAAGTGCAAGAGCACAAAACAAAGCAGAGTTTTTAAAACTGTTGGACAGTGTTGTTGATAGTTCACTTATTACATGCATAAGTCCGCTGATTTGAGCAACTCTCTACGAGCTATTTCCATTATTACATTACACAAGAGGTACAGCATCGTAAATTTAGTGCGTCAGCATGGACGCTGAGAGCGCGGTTAGCTGAGACGGTTTCATCTGAGAAAAAAATGGTCAGAAAGAGCTATATAATTCAACGAAGCATACCATAGTGCGATTTCTTAATTTCCAACCGAATAAATCAATTAGGCCTACCGCAATGTAGGAAAACAGGATAGAGACACTACAGAGAATTATACTAAGGTGTTATGATCACGGGTGAAGGAGCGGCTACGATCCCACCCAGAAATTGGCAAAGGATTCAAATTGCTTTCACATCAATTTGTTATAAAGTAATAAAACGAAGCAAGTGGAGCCACCAGAAATTCGTCCCTCGGTGACTGCAGTACTCGAAACAATCTTAACTCGTTTTTGAAAAGGCAGGCTTTTGAAAGAACATATTTTCATAAAGATATCCACTGGAGGTGAGCGCCTTATCATTTGATCCTCCAATTGCACGGTGCTGCATACAAAATTATATTTGTATGCTATGCTCAGTCAATGATGTGTTTAAAATTTAATTCTATTTTGCACGTCTTGTTAATTTGTTTCAAATAGAGAGCATTACAATTCAATTTAAAAACGTAAATTCTTACTTATTTAACAGAAAGCATATCAAACATACTTTATCAAGATAACAGGTTGCATCATTTACCTTTAAAGCCAGCGAAGAATCATGCAACATGAAAACCACTTCAACAAGAAAGCTATCATTAGAAGTAGCGTAGTCCCTCATATAAGCGAGCCACTTTAAGATACTTTTTTCTTTCGTTCCCACTCTGCATTGTACTTTCCAATATATTAACAATTTCTATGCATTGTTATAAAGCACATTGAGCGAATCAAATCCAGAAAATAATACATCAGCAAACCTAGAATTCGAATGTATTTTAATATTTTCAGTGAATCAATGCAAATTTGACGTAAAGCATCAAACAATTGTAGAAGTCACAATTAAAATGATCACCCTCTTACTTTCCCTAATGCATTTCACCCATCTAAACTTTTTCATTAAAATTTTACCTTATACTGGCTACTTTTCCTGCCATTTTGAATGTTTCTAGGCGTATATTTCCTTTTCCAAATTAAAAGCATGCACAAGCAATGAAGTCGGTAATATGGCAAAGCGGTATTTGCCGATTTTCTTACGCATTTTTATATTTTGTTGATCCAGTTATATTGGTGTACCCATGCGATCTAGGAAATATGGCAAAGAGAGTGCAATGCTTAAGCTATTCTACTGAAATGCCGCAGTAGTTACTTAAAGAAGCGTTAACTAAGTACAATTCGACAGGGATAAAGAAGAATATCAATTCCAATTGCAGACGTATATATGCATCGATACACAAGGCAAAAACCAAGCGTTTATTTTTCTCCTTGTGGCTAAATGAAAATAAATTTTCATGTTCGTCTTGCGAGCAATTACGACACTCTAATGAATAATTAAAGTTGCATGCGATTGATAAAAGCACTTTCTAAAATTCCTTCTCAAGCAATACTTTAGCGGGTCACCCTAATCAGTATTTATTTTTCACTTTCATCTTTGGTTAAGAACTGGTGTAATGCGCATTGACTATCCGTTTTTATTCTTATAGAGAAAATCCGGAATCAATTTGTAGTACCCTACGTATCTAGCTATTTCATATAGTTTAAAAGAATACAAACGCTACAAACGCAATAGGGAGGTTTATTCTATGCTCGTTTCTTTATACATTGATATCAAATTGGAATTTGGGCTGAATTCGGAAAATGGGTGGTTTCTGGCCATCCTGCATTGCTTCCAGTGAATCTCGATCATTCGCATAACTTCACATTAACAAACATAGTCACAGAAAATTTGATTGTAGCAATACAGATTCCACATGCACTCTTTGCTTGTTAACACGTTTTTATAGGCTCTGTTTGGTGCTCCTTACACCCCCTCATCTCAAAAAATCACGATCATGAAGTAGATTTTTTTTTCGGTTCGCCTCAAATAGAAAATCACCCTTTAAATGTTTTCATGTAGCCTTTCTTCAACTATACAAAATATCGATAAGCATGCAAACCGACGCTTCTAAGAAATTCTTTAGCTTTACCCGAATGTAAGAGTAAAAGGTCCACCATCATAGTTTGCAAAGCCTTGCAAATTTCCATATCCGCTTTGCCGCAACATAGCTGTCAGTCCAAAACCCATTCGTATACCTCGTTGCTTTTTCGATTTTTTATCACTCGACCCTTGCAATGATTTTAAAACATCTGAAGCAGTCTCTAAATTCCCTTGTACCTACAAAAAACACATCGATAAGAAAAAAAACAAAGTGACGGAATAATCCTCTAAAAATAGTTAAAATAGGATGCATAAGTAAAGACTTGCATATTCCACAGCACGCATTTGAAGAATTCTACACCTGAGAGAAGATATTTATCTCTAGCTTTTCCACAAGGAATCAAAATTGTTTGCTTCCATCAAAAATGTAAAATATAAAATACTTGTAATTGCGCAAGGGGAGTGAAGTCAAATTTCTCGGCTTGTTCTTTCAATGCCTGTTTATAATTTCTCTTAAATGCTTCCATGACAGCATCTATCTCTGCTGCAAGGGATGATGTTTGTGTCATCATGTCTTCTATACCTGCATCCATTTCTAATAAAACCTGTAAGATACAATAAAAAGAAAAAAATGTTAAATAGCATTCGAGTAAATCCCAAAATCATTAGAGTCCATCCTGCCAAAATCCCATTTCTCCCACTGAGAGGTAGAAAAAGAAAGCATCCCGCATACGCTCCTTTGAGCCACATTTCTTTTTTTGGAGAAGAGTGAATCAAATCATCTCTCTGCTTTACATCCACACACGAATTTGTGGTACTGTCCGCAGTGATTAACAGCAGAGATCAACGTGAGGGCAACCTAAGAAGGTACTCTACAGCAGGCGATATAAAGATTTCCTTAATAATGAAAGCATTCCTTATGTATACGAAGTTTTTCATTGCAAATTCCTAGCCTGGTAAGCAAATTGCTTGGTTTTCTCAATGATAGGCGAGTAGAGTGCCCACTTTTTAAAAATATTTATAGAAAAATGCCAAATTCTTCTGAATTTTGTAGTACTTCGCGTCCATACGAAATTCTCTCCCACCATCGCTATGCCTATTCTAACCGTTGCTCATGCGGCACAGCTCAGATCTCTTGCGATATTCTACACTATATCCAGGCACATACAGAGGCTTAAGAGTGTATGTACACTCTGCATGTTTTTCTCAGAAGCAAAATTGACAGGAAGGATATGGGTTAAGATGGAGTCTCTAACCTTACGAATGATAGCCTCTTTAGCAGCAACATCTGGTAATTCTCCAATTTTTGTTCTTTGAAGTAATTGAGAACGGAGGCTCCGCCGACCTTCTCTTTCAAGTAATATTAATTGTCTTGCAAAGTATATACAATATGCATGCAAAAAACAATTGCATGCACTCCAAAATGCACTCTCTTCTCACACAGCTCGCACTAAGATGCTCTTCTATTTCTCCTCTTTTTCTGTTGTTGGATTCTGCCTCTATACTTGATTTGCTCGGATGTACGTACACTCCGTGTGTTCTCTCCTTCCTTCTTGCAGCGTCTCTTTCGAATCTCCTTTCCATTGTTTTCATATTTTAATCTTGCTTCATTCTCAAATACTATACATCTTGAAAATATAGAGAAATAACAGTGACACATTGCAGACATCGGTAGAAGTGTATGTACATGTGAAAAGCCAGGTTTTTTTGTTTTGTAAATTTTGAATTTATCTTTGCTTTTACTGTCTACCTCCTTTGGTTGCAATGGATATTCCTCTCTATTGGCTTAGTAAAGTATAATTACAGTCGCTGCTAGATTACTGTTTCCTCTTCCTCTTGAGTGATTTTTAAGCAGGCAGTGCATCTTTTTATGAAAATGCCAACTTCTTTACAATCTCTTGACATTTAATCATACAAAAACGTCTCACATATTGATAAATATACCGGAAAAAGAGGGTTCTAAAAACTTCTTGGAGATCTGCAGTTAATCGATCACGAATTTTCCCTCTAACAAAACTTCCCTACATATATACAAAATGCAGTAATAAAGTCATAATAAGATAAAAAAAAACCATAAAAATGGAAAGGCAGAGAAAGATGGAATTGCATTCAAAGGGGAAAAAAAATAGAAAAATTAAAAAAGAGGAAAAAAAAATTTCTTTTTTTGCCAACAAAGATAGGATACGATGCATCTATGGGGAGAGAAAGGGTGGTGATTGAAAGAGAGAGAGAGTAGAGAGAGAGTAGCGAGAGAGAGTAGAGAGAGAGAGTAGAGGGAGAGTAGAGAGAGTAGAGAGAGAGTAGAGAGAGAGTAGAGAGAGAGTAGAGAGAGAGTAGAGGGAGAGTAGAGAGAGTAGAGAGAGAGAGTAGAGAGAGTAGAGAGAGAATAGAGAGAGAGAGTAGAGAGTAGAGAGAGTAGAGAGAGAATAGAGAGAGAGAGTAGAGAGAGGAGAGTAAAAAAAAAACAGGGAATGAAGAAACAGAGACACGTAGAGAGATATGTGTGAAAAAATTCAAGAGAAACGCTCACAAAAAAGTATATAAGAGAACAAAAAGAGCATTTAAAAAAAGTTAAATCCTATAAAATCTCCATGAATTCATTGTGTGATAGCTACTTTAAACAGTTCTTATAATACCATAGCAGCAAGAGTATTGAGATCATACATATCCAAATGATGAAGATAAGCAATATCCGCCAGTCGTCCAAAATGTGAGATTCTCTCTCCACGGTCAATGAAATGATGCCATTGTTTTACAAATGCCTGAAAAAAGGAATTCTTATCAAGAAGATGAAATGTCTCTCATCTTTTTTGACAAAAATCTTATTCCATTCTATCAAAGCTATGACTGAGAGGCATCCTCCTTTAGGCTTTAAAGTCGAGAGTATCCTCTTTCATAGCCTACAATTCCACTTCTCTCTATCAAACTTACAGCACAGCTGTTGCATGTGTCCACCTTCATTTTCATAAGCGTATGCTTAAAATAGAGAGAAAATAGAAATATCTACACACAGTAGAAAAGCTATGTGTACCTCCTCTTCTCCCACATAAAAAAATTTCGTATACATCCGAAAAGCAATTTTCTTCATGCGACAACTCTACACGTTCATCTACGAATGAAACACATTGGGGAAATATAAAAAATAGAAAGTTTTACAAGACAAAAATTTGCAGAAATAGGACAGCTGCCTATGGGACATATACATCTCATAAACCATCGTCTCCACCACCCTACAAATAGCAAAAAAAAATATTTATCCTTCCACAGGGCGTTTCTGCCTCGTTTTTGACATTCCAATGGGCCCTCCTAGCCTTTGAATTCCTCATTTTTTGTTTCATAATCTCTTCTAGAGATCAATATCATGTATAAACAATTCAACACACCAACCTTTGCTCTTTGCAGAACATCGGAGTAAACATCCTCACAGAGAGTATCCTCACGAATTTGAGAAAATGTATGGAATTCAGAGATACCCTCCAAAGGAGAACGTTGGGAGGGAGGGGCCACCATGTGCTCTACAATATGTTGTAAACATGTGTATAACAGAGAAGAATATTTCATTAAGCAGGCATAAGCAAACTTTATCAATCCATGAGACTGTCCAAGAAATGAAATAAAGGCGTGAGGGCATCACTATGAAACAAAATTTCAAGAAATACATTACCCATCCATGGCTGCGTTCCATCAAGAAAATATAGGGAAATCCTAAACCTCTTTTATACTTTAGTAGAGACAGAAATAGCAAATAAAATCTAAAGTAGATATCCTTAAAACTAAAAAGAATATTATTTGCTCAATGATCAAAATTTGAAGGAAGCTCATAATAAGGTAGAGCCCACCTATTTTTCCAGGCAACGAAACTGCTTGCTTTGAAATAATTTGATGCAATGTCTGCTTAACACCCTTCAGGTTTTCGTTATACGGAGATAATTTCAGAACAGAGAGGCGGCAGAGAGGCGAGTGCGTAGGAGAGGGGAGAATTGCGTCCACGATAGCTGCAATGCCTTGTTTTATAGATTCTTCTGAAAGATGAGAGGGCTGTGATTCCTGCAAATAGACGAGGAAGATCGTGTCCACGCATAGCCACCTTCTCAAGCAAACTATGGCCATGAAAAAAATCTTTTTTTTAAGTAATAAAATGAAAGAGGGATGCCCTTCCATCAAACAGAGAAGGATGCCTATCGCTTCGAATCGAATTACATCAAAAAAAAATTTCAAAAAGAATTGCAATTTTCTGGGAATACACATACAGGGGAGGCATGCCTCTTGTTTTATTTTTATCTTCAAAGTAGACTTTGTAGATAAAAATAAAACATGCTATCCATCATGGAAGCGGTGTAATTTTCTAAATTCTTACAAAAGGGGGGGCACTCTCCCCTTCTCTCATTTTCTTGAGCAATTCCAAGTAGTAGAGTGCACAAAAACAAGTAAACGGTTTCCTATTTCTACAAGATGAATACTAATTTACTTTAAATGCATCCATAAAAAAGCAAACACAATCTAAAAATACATCCAAACTCACCAGAACAAGGATTACAATGTGTAGAGGCTGTACAGAGAAGGCAGAATCTTTTGAATGCGCCTCGACATAGGCGGAGATCATCTCTGATAGACTACGATGGAGCAACTCTGGAAAAAAAACAGTGGACGGCGAGGAAGCACCAGACTTGGGTGTGTCAACAGAAATTTCTTGTTCTTCAAGAGGGAGAATCACCAAAGAAGAAATTTTCGCTGCTCGTGTTAGGAGATCCTTGGCAGTAAGGGGTTGTGCTTGGGATGCCAAAGGAGATTGAAAGGAATTCGTCGTTGAAGTCACATTCGTAGAGTCCTTAGAAGAAGGAGGAGTAGAAGATAAAGGGAGCTCTTCTTGGGGTGGTATATTGATGATAGAAGAGAAGACAGGAAGGGTATCAAAAGGTACTTCAATATCCATTAATAGGCAGCTGGAAGATGAGAAAAAGGAGATACCTGTGCATACAAATAAAGGCCTACAAAGAGTTTTTTAAAAGACAATGAGAAATGGAATGTATCCGTAGGAAGGTAGATTGATAAAAATGCAAGACGACAAGAAACTTTTCGGCAATTCTGCCTTCAGAAATCCTCTCAAAATAGGTGTGGCATACACACGCTTTCTTTTGTGAAAAAATATATAAATATTTGAAACACAGGGAAAAAATAGGGTTATTTTCCTTTTGAACAAAAATCAACAAGATGAAACTTACGAGGAGAGGTTCCAGTCAGTATAAAATGACGATCCTTTAGAGGTAAATCAAAAAGAGAATGAATCGCATGCGATTTCTTTTCTCCATTAGAACCAATAAGGGTCACTATGGGTTTGTTCATTTTGGATAAAAAATGAAAACCATCTTCGTTTAATGGAACTCTTGAATTAAAATCCTAATGAAAATGCGTATACAAAAACAAATATGTTATTTTTCAACTTACAAGGAAAGCTTTTACTCCGATAAATGAACTATTGCGTTTTAAATAGAGTGTACCTTGAAACAGCAATGAGCACGCTATCTCTGAGCATCTTATAACCCAATGCAAGAAATACATGTACTCACTGTCATTATCTACGATGATAAGATTGAATGCCATAAAAAATTCGAATTCGTCACAATAAAAATTAGAAGAAGATGCAAATATTCCAGTTTGAGAGTAAGAAAAGAAAGTATAAGAGTAGGAGTTTTACCAATGTTATGTCCTTGTGTGCATGGCCAATGCCAGAAATCTGATAAGCGAAAAAAACACAAGTGAAAAAACATCAAAATCATTGCATTTTGCATGAATACATCCGAAAACAGAGTAATGTTTAAAAATTGCAAGAGGCTCTTTCAATAAGTAGCATCATCATGAATGACTACGGGTTCTAACCAACAAAAGTTGGATCTCCTATTTCCAATCTCTGGAAAATATCCCCATCGAACACGCATCCCTCCAATGGTAGAAACATGAATCATGCAAAATGTAACACATCATAAAATGATTTCTGGTCAGTCTTAGCCGTAAATTTCGTCCAGAACAAAGTAGGCCTTCATGAATATATTTAGCTGCTTCCTAGAGCAGAGTAATTGCCGCTATTATATTTGTTCCTTTTTGTCAATAGTGACTGCGTATTTTTTCGTGACGTAATGCTTGCTTAAAAGATAGTCCATTCATTTGCAACAAATAGAAAGAAAATTATTGCTGGTAGGAACGCATCACTGCCTACCTACGCCTAATAATCTGCCGAGGTTCGTTAGCATCACCTAAGGACTAACCGTCGGTTGTCGAGTAAATGGAAGAATAGATACCATTGAGGCCGATGCACTGGCTTCTTTTGTGTTGCTCCATAAGAAAAAGCAGCAGATATACAGCAGAAGCACGGGCATCAAGAAAAGAACCTTCCAACGTGCCATAGAGGATAAATTCCTCAAAGCATGGATACACTGGGGAATATTGAAAGAATCATGCACGAGAATTCTTTATTCTACTATTTTTGCAAAGAGAGTAAGTGATACGACGAAAATGAAATATTCATACTTAGTAGCACAATGCCGCTTTCAATTATTGTAAAGAAATCTCCTTTTGCGTCCTACGAATACTTGAATCATCATTCCATGCCCTCACATGATTTTACCCATCGCTTTCAATTGCAAGTGAATCTCCTTTTTAGTGTCCTACGAATACTTGAATCATCACTCCACGCCCTCATATGATTTTACCCATTGCTTTCAATTGTAAAGGAATCTCCTTTTGCGTCCTACGAATACTTGAATCATCATTCCATGCCCTCATATGATTTTGCCCATCGCTTTCAATTGCAAACGAATCTCCTTTTGTGTCCTACGAATACTTGAATCATCATTCCATCCCCTCATGATATCCTTTTACCCGCCGCTTTCAATTAAATAATTCAAATACCACAACCTTCAAGTACAATATTTTGTGCTGCACACACAATTGTAGCGGTACAGAATCGTACTTTCGTTTTTATTCCGTTTTAACTATATCACACAGCAGAAACGTTGACAGTCTAAATTTTGTATACTAAAAAAAATTACATCTCATATTACAGCCCTAAAAAATTCAAAAAAACAGAACCCAAAAAATTTTCTTAAAAAATATACTTCGCAGCAAAACACACCAAAAAAAAATGCGAAAAATTATTCTAATTTGCTATTCATCTAATTTTTTACATTCTCATAACGACTCTTCCACAATATTTTCCTGTTCTCAGCTCATCTAATATTTCGTTCACTTCAGAAAACTTCCGCATTTGAATTTGGCAAGTAACTCCTTTATCAGCAGCAATATCCATTGCTTCAGCCAAATCCGTTCGAGTTCCAACTATAGAACCAATTATCTTGATACCCTTCAAGATTGCATCGAATGGTTGGATTGGGACGGAACCAGCAGGTAGAGCAACCAAAACTATAGTACCATTTCTTCTCACATATTTGACGGCATCTTCAATAGCAGGAATCGAAGGGGCAAGGTTCATAACACCATGGGGTCCTCCAGGAATAATTTCCTCAACCTGTAGGAAAAAAAAAAAATTTTAATTGTTTTTTTATTACAGTCGATGCTAAATGGCAACAAGGAAATCAACTTACCCTGCTAATCACATTTTCTCTTTTAGCATCAATTACGGCATCACAACCAAGCTTCAACATGAAGTCATTTCTTCCAACATCTACACAAAGAAATGGTTAAGAAAATGATTAGGACCAATATTCCAAACAAAAATCGAACAAACAAAGAGGTTTCTGCTATACCTATTCCAAGCACTTTTAATCCGAAATATTTAGCGTACTGCACCGCTAAATGTCCCAAGCCACCACCACCACCAATAACGACTATCCATTGTCCTGATTTAAGGTTTGCTACTTTCATAGCCTGAAGAAATGATTTAGCAACGGCCAGAATTCAAAGAAATGTACTTCCACTATAAATGCTAAAGCATTAAATATTTGACGCACCTTGTAAACAGTTACGCCAGCGCAACAAATTGGAGCAGCTTGTTCGTCACTTAATCCATCAGGTACACGTCCCAACCAAGCAGCAGGAAGAGCAACATATTCAGCATAAGCGCCATCTATATTAAAGCCAGTATTTTTCTGTTTCAAGCACAAGCTCTCCCAGCCATCAATGCAAAAGCTACAATCTCTACAGGCATATCCTAGCCAAGGTGAGCAGACGCGATCACCAACTTTTAACCCAGTCACACCCCCTCCTAGTTTTACAACTCGGCCAACACCTAAATTACAAATTAAACAAACTTGTACGTAAAAAACATTAAATATTTGAGGTCAAAGCATGGATAGTCTCGAACCTTCATGACCAGGAATGCAAGGGAGAGTGGCTTGTACTGGCCAATCTCCTTCTTGTACGTGAACGTCAGTGTGACAAACACCAGAAACAAGAACATGCATCAAAACTTCACCCTCCTTAGGAGTAGGAACTGGGATCTCCTTCATTGTTAAGGGCTGCTGAAATTTCTCAACAATTGCCACTTTCATGGTTGCAGGGATTGATACAGCCATTTTTTCGTAAGGAATGGGGAAATATCGCTTAGAAATTGTTTTAAAAAAGTGCTAGACTTAGACGTAAATTAAGTGAAAAAATTCAGATGATCTCTTTTTATAAATATATACTCAAAATTGAAAAAATTGAATTGTTTAATAGTGCCGTGCTATAGTACTTTTTTATGCTCAATGTGAAAGCTTAAATTATTGAAAAAAGTAGTCCAAATGTGAGTAATACCCTATTTTTTTTACGTGTTTTTTTTACGTAATCCACGGCAACCACGCGATGCCGTTGAATGTCGATAACTTCGGCAATCGGCAAGATTAACTAGATTTTAGCTTTAGCTAACCACAAAATTTTCTGATAGAAAGATTAAGCGCGATTATTGCCCCCAATCTCCTCGAATTGAAAAGGTGGGCAACTTGAGGTTGGCGCATGCACCAAAGCTTCTTGCTTCAATTTTGGTTAAAGGCAAGGGCAAATGCTGAAGTAGCAGGCAATTGGCAGAAAAATCATTTTAGGGTTTTTCCCATTTCTGCACAGTTTGCCGTGGTTGAGCAGTCGAGTTTGAGTACCTGCCGCTGGTACGATGTCAATTTTTGTGTGCGCCATTTTCGTCACTCCATTGTTGTGAGTATTGTCGTTAACGGTAAACGATAAGCTCGCTGTTCAATTCAAAACTCGTCGCCAGCTGAATGCAACTGCTACATCCGTGTACGATTTCGAGCAAAACGATGCTTCGAGCTTATCTCAGCAAGCGCACGCGGGCTTGCCTTTGTTCCTCTTATTTTTGGCGGTATCTATTCAGCATCGCTTAAAAATCTTTCAAGCGTATCCAGCGCGCTCTTCAACATAAAATTCATTTGGAGTTGGGGCGTGTCGGCACTTACCACCTTCTACAAATCTTACTATGTGCATCCCGTTGGAGATTCTTGCGTATTTAACCGAATCTAAATTTGGGAGCGCGCTCCTCTGTTTACGAGAAAATCGCTGCGATGTAACGTAGCTTATAATTTACTGGCTTTTACAAAATTTCTGATGATTACCTACGTGCTGCTGAATGTCTTGTACAACGAATACCTCCGAATCGTCCGCAATTAGTAAAGGTTGAAAGTTTTTTTCTTTAATGAAACCGTTTGCTGTTAGTACTCCTATGAGAAAAGATGATACAGTGAATAGTGCTTTGGGCAATTACAAGGTTTACATTAGCCTTTAATTTTAGGGGTAGTGTTTAGTATTAGATTGAAAACGTGGTCTGAACGTAAGATTTTACAGGAGATTATGTAGATCATTCCAAGATATATCTACGACGAAATAAATTGAACTATCTTAAGAATAACTGCGGGGAATTCGTATCAATTAGTTGGTTTAATCTTGCTTGTATTTATAAACATTACAAAATTGCAGGAATTGAGATAATGTACGCATTTCGTCTGCACCTTGTTTATTTTTCTATAAAATGCAAAGCATTGTACTCAGATTTTATTACCATAAACGCTGTTCATAAACTTAATGACGTGATCAACCGCATTAAAAATAAATGTACGCAAATTCGTAAGTGTTTCGTGTGCGTTGTGCACGATTCATTTGGTATTTGCTGCTACATCAAACAGTGCATGCCACTTTATGCAGTAATCTTGCATCACCTCCACCAATTGGTTTTAACCCGGGGACACAATATATCCATGTACAACACCCCATGTTTGCTATGCTTGATTAACATTAAAGCATCAATTCACAACGCAATGCAGCGAGAATAGGATTTATTTACACAAGTGCACAAGTTCTCTGCAGCATATTTTCTTTCTATTGGAAAGATAGTTGCATTTGTTTTTTGAAGGAATAATTTTACGTATAAACGCAAGCAATTCCACGCCTAATTTTAATTTTGTGCTTTGTTTTTTTAATTTGTTCATACTCATTTGCAATTTCAAGGAATACCGGAGAGAAAGCAATATACAACAATTGCGTAGAGAGTTGGACTGAGAAAAAGCTGTCCCCTGCCTACGTGAAGAGTTCCTGTCCCTGCATCATTTTGTAACAACGATTAATAATCGAATTTATCCGATATTTGTCACGTTAATTCGACTAACAGGAAGCATCACCATAAGTAAGGTGCGAACAGTTGTTACATTACCAGGTTCTTGATGGCTCTATCTGCATCATTTGAGAGACAAAAAAGCAATACAGCGTAAGTCTTGAAAGAAAAACATTCTTATCTTTGTTTCAACTTTTGAGCATTGCAAAAGTGTAGACTTTGACAGCATATTTTATATATTTCTTACTTGCATAAAAATAATGGATTGTCCTCAATTTTTGCTCGGATTAAGTTTTTATGAAAGTACAACAATTAAATACTGTGAACGTGGCGCTTTTCATGAGTTGGCGGAACCAGAATTGTCACGTTCTGCCAGTCGTAGACTAAAGACTTCGGCTGAAATAGTTCTTTTATGCAGTAGGGTATTAAAATAGGTTGATTCTACTTGGGTGTTCTTTCTAATTCATATAATGAAACATAAACTTATTCTACGCTAATAACTACTGTTTGCGGGACAAAGTAAGAGAATAGAAAAATAAATCATTCACTCCTTCATGTATCTACTTACGATAAAAAAACCTAAAAAAATTCTTACTTCTTACTCTACGTTAATACTACTACTCCTTCTCCTCCTCAACGGTGTAGAAATAAGTGCATCTTACTTGCGGGAAACATCGGGTAAAAGCGTAATTCCGATTGTTCGATATTGCGACTCAATGCTGTTACATCGCTTTATATGCATTGTGATACCCTTGGGGGGAAACAGGAGAACTGCGGATTGTTGGCTTAATTAATGTAAGTAAAATAACTACGTAGTGAAAAGGTAATTTTGATAACGGTAAAATAATATAACAATATAAAACATTAATTAAGAATAGGTCTTTCGCTCTGTCGCGATACCACTGTTACAAATACTAGCAGAATAATAAGCAAGCATAGTGTATAAGCTAAGTTAGTAACTCCTTTCGTAATTTTCTGATTATTAAGTGTAGATTGCGTTAACTAGGTTAATGTTTGAGTGCACAAAGATGCAGCCGGTGCCCAATTAGAGGCCAGAATTTTACCCAAGTTAACTATGAAAGTAACTGATGAATGAGAATGGAAGAGGAGAAAGAAGTCCAGTCTTTTCCAATGTATTCTTTTTAGAAAATTGATTTGGAAATCCATTTTTCCTATTTTTGGCTTAAGTTTACCACGTGGCCGGGAGCTACATACAATCTATTTTATGATATTATTGTTATAACAGTGTTCAAGTAGTATTTTGTAGTTCTCGTTCTTATCATAAGCAAAATCTATTTTAATGTAGTTACTGTTTACTTAAATCAGACTTGAAACTGACAGTAGAAGCACATTTAAAGAAATGAGCTGAAATTTCGGTAAACAGAACATTTCAAATAATTTTCACTTTTACTGAAAATATATCCATTGACAGAAGGATTTACAATAATTGAGGGCAGAATAGAAAATCGTTTTTACGCCCTACACTCATATGAACTTTACAATTTCTAAAATTGCTGCTCAACTTTTTATTAGGAGTAGACAAGCTGTATTTGCTGATAAGCACATTGTAGTTCCGGCGTCACATTGAAATCGAAAAGACAAGCGGAGGGTGCAAGACATAAAGCGGATGATTCGATCATTCTCCTTTTAGCAATTACTACGAACAGCATTTAGAGCAAAAAGCGACTCTACGAAGAGAGTTTAACAGACCTTAAGCTTTGTTTAAAACCTCAGAACTCGATAGAGTAACAAGCCTAGCAAGTTACGCCTCTATGTGTTTCTGTTATTATCTTTCACAAGTTGATCTAGATTAAAGTCATTGCAATGTTCTGAATACCACATACACCACAATTTCCGTTTCATCATCTAATCTTTCTTACACTTTTCCTTGTAATTAAACATTCCCTCTTTATCTTAGCATACTTACCAAAAATAAAAAACTTTTCTTAATCTTTGTCCCATGTTAGCAAACTCTTTTGAGTTTGAGATGGTACATCTCTAATAAATACCAATATGAACATGATAATACTAAGAGAGAAACCCTATCAAAGAACAACATTCGTGCCGCAACACACATGTACTCTTGTGACAACAGTCATTGTTTTGAATTAAACGATCTTAGGTTTAAAATGCTATTTTCTTTACTTTTAGTCAAGAGTAAACAACCATGCCCATTACAACAAGGTGATATCAATGTAAAAGAATACTTGTGTAAGAGAGTGACACCCCTGACATGTGAAAGAGCTATCCTCTCATTGCTATATCAAAGCAAAAGCTTGCCGCTATAGAATAAACTATTATGCTAATGAAAAAATGTAAGCAGCTATTTTCATTAGCCATTTTTACAATTTCCAACACCTTAAAACCACATGGCACCACGAAATAGTAACGTGTAGCAACTTGTTATTCCACTTCATCACTGAAATTCCAACAAAAAACATGCCAAGGGCGTTTTGTGCTCTGCATTCTGTGTGCATATCCATAAATTACTAATATAGACGCAAAAAAATGAGGTTATTCCATAATTGAAAGAAAGTACAAGCCTGTACGAGGTTTACCGATAGATTGAAATACAGCAGGAACATAAAACATTATAAAAGGGAAGATTTATGTCTCGAAATAGAACCAACTAGTTGCATTGGTTAATTTTTATATATTAGAAAGGCAGGTAGTTTGTCAAGATAATTTGAACAAGCAAGAGACGTAGTGGGGTGTCTCGATGTAAGCTTTAGCTCTAGCAAGCTGTAATGCACAAATTGATAGCTCACGTTTATAAAATCATGCGTGAGGAAGAAAATGGCAACACATTATTTTTCAATCTTGTAATAACGGTACCACATGAAGTTGAGTTTGATTTGACAGTAACATTCACTTTTATTTTCAAAAAATGGCTCTTTTTTCAGTATCACATAAATCTAAAGAGAATTGAATGCGAATTGTGCTCAGTAGAAAATCATAAAAGTTAAAGTTGAAGTTTTGAAAATCTTTCAGCATTTATTCTTACCATTTTTTTAGTTTTGTTTATTTCATCAAACCAGCTTAAGACTAGTAATTCATTGATAATAGCATCAAGTGCAAAATTTATTCTGCAAGCAAATCTTCCAATTTTTCAATTAGATATCAAATATGGTGGAACACAAATTAGTAATAGTCTGCAAGTTTTAACATGAAAATAATAGCTTGTTCGGAATTTCCTCCATTAAAAAGAGTGCTACCTATTATTGCTCAAATATATAACATAATAGTTATATGAAAATATTGACCTTAACAACTACACATATTAACTTTGTGAATATTTAGACATATTTCATTATGTTATATAATTCTATTGGCAAAAATTTTTTGTATCAACGAATTTGTATCCATCATGCGTTGGATAAGAGAAACGGGAAAATAGAAGTCGGCGAAAAAGGATGAAAAATACGCAAAGCCTTCACTAAAGACCAAGCTTAAGAGAAAAAACGAAACTGTTAAGCAAATAAAACGAGTTCACGGAACTTGAAGATTTCGCCATGAAAGAAGAATGTGCAGTTTAGCATGCTGCAGTTTCAAAATTGTTAGAGACGGAGAGGTCAACCTAGATTTGCCATTTTTTCCTCTATATTTTCAATTCTATGCATATAGAGGAGATTCTTGGATGGACTAGAACGGTTACAATTTTTCGACGTCAATATTTTTCTTGTTTGCAGTAAGAACTGTGCAGCCGAAGGTGATAGATGTGTCATAATTCCTTCCCAACTTTTCTTTGAAACTCCATATAAACAGTTTACTACTGTTTAGTTGGAAATTTAGGCTTTTTTGTCGGGGGTTTTGCCCTTGGTCCGTCGATGACAAGGTCCATGCATGTGTTCTCATACGCAGTCTCGTAGCAGGTATAGGGGGCACGATCAAAAACATCACGGAAACATGTTCTTTCCCTCGGTATAACAGAAGTGTGGCACTCTAGTTGTGGCTGTGAATCGGTACATGCGTAGGGTTCCACTGTAGACACCACGCTAAAACAAGTCCCCATCTCGTAGTACGGAATCGTAATACATTTCTCTTCCAATTTCTGATAAGGACACGAATATTCCTCTACTACTTGCTCTTCTTTCAAGCAAGTTTCGAAACTCTTCATTGTCTTGTTGCTGCATTTTTCCTCAAAGAATTGAGAAGTACAATTTTTTTGTTTGGTTTCCATTAACGTAGAGTAGCAAATGTCTTTCTTAGGTTTCTTCACTTCGTAACAAGTCTCATCAGTTTCATGAGTTTCACAATCATAAGACTCCATTTTTGTAATGTACCTGTATCCAGTTTTATTTACGGGTCTCTCTACATGCTTGCATTCAGTTGTAGGGACTTCGCTTACGCAATCGTATTGCTCGATTTTGAGAACCGGTTTCTTGCATGATTTCGTTCGGGTAACTGGGACCATATAACAAGTCTCGTCATCGACCGTTTCACTGCAGGGTTCGGTAATATTTTTAGGTAATTCTCTTGTGCATAGTTGTGGAACAGCTATTATCACGTCCTCTTCGCAAGGGTACTTTTCTATATCGTCTATTTCAACTTCAACTTGTCGACACCCTCCTTTCTTTCCAGGTCCAAGCAAGCGAAATTTTTTGCCCGTGTAGGGTGGATCACATTGCTCGATAAATTCCTTGCGCTTTATTGGGCGTGAACACATCTTATTTATTTTGTCCGTTTTTAGTTGTGAGCAGTCATAGGTCTCAGTATAGTAGATTGTCTTGCTGCAAGTACTTTGGGTTACTTTCTTGCCTTTATCGCATTTTTGTTCGTATGTGGTTTCTGGGCAAGGATATTCTTCATCTTCACGCACTTCTCTTTCACATTTTGCAACGTGCTGCTGCATTACTTCTTCACAAATTCTCTCGGTTTCCATCTCTGTGTATGTGTACGGTTCATTTATGTACACCTCCCGGCTGCAGTTCTTTGGTTGCGTTTTTAAAACTACCTCGCATTCTTTTGTGGTCTCAACACTCCAGCATTCGTACGCAGTCTGCTTCGGCGTCGCTTCGTAGCATATATCAGGCATTGATGTGGCTTCAACTTCGCATACTTCCTCGTCTTTATCGACTGGGCATTGATCTTTCACTTTTTTTGTGCTTGTTTTAGTACATGTTTTGGGAATTGATTTGGGTACTTTTGAGCAAATCTTTCTTGATGATTGCTTTGGGCAATCGTAAGGCACCTCTTTTGGTACAGTTCGATAGCATGTGCTATTAATTTCTATCTCTTTTTCGACACAAAACTTATCAAAAACGGATGATTCGCACGTGTATGGTTCCTGCATTGTCACGTTTCTGTAGCACGTTTTTTCTACCGAGTATGGTACACGAAAACATTTTTGCTCTATTCGTTTGTTGGGTTCAATATCCATTTTTTGTGGAAGTGGGAGTATTGGCGGAGGCGCTGGTGGTGTGATTACCTCTGGTATTGCTTCTATTACAGGTTGTTCAATTTCAATTGGAACTTTTTTGCGCTTAGATAACGAGAAATGGTTAGAACGTTTTTTTTCTTCTCGAGGATATGCTCCTACTGGATACCCCGTCACCAAGAGAACGCAAAGCGCTATTAACAACAAAAATCTCATCTTGCTACGTTTATTTCAAAAATAAATCACATTTATCTGCAATCAATATCTAGTTGTCTGGAAACCAAAAATATGATCTGTCAAACTTTTCTATAATCTTGCCGCTTGTTACGTTGTTCAAAAAATCATTAGTTGCAATTCGATTTGTGCCAAAACTTGTCAGGTTCTTTTGTAAATTTTTTACCCGCCTTTTCGATAGCATGAACCCGCAGGAAAACAAAAACAAAAAATCACACGCTTAGAAAATCCAACACTAATTGAATCAAATCTAAACGACAATGACTGAAAAAACATAAAATCGCGATGATTTATCTCACGTTTCGAAAATTTTAAGCTATGAAACGAAACTGAGAATAATAGGAATACAGAAATGGCTGTGTATCGTAATTTTTCCTGTTTGTTTAATGCCATGCTGCCTCAAACCGTTTTTCAGAATCGATAGTTTGGGTTCTACTTTCATTACAAGCTAGCGACAATTTTTGAAAGAGATGGTAGGTGATACTTGCGGCGGTTGCAGCAAGGTGGTGCTTGCAGTAACTGGTTACTCCCGAAATTTTGCTTTCACCGTGGCAGAAGAAAAGTTTGCAGCATTCTGGTGCATAAACGTTTCTATTTTTGTAGTGCATGCAGTTATATCTTATATTTTAGAACACATTAAAAGCATATATTGCATTTCCGGTGTATTAGCAAGCATTCAGTGAGTTTGTTATTTTGTGTTCTTTAGCTGCTCTGTTATTTTAAGTATCAAGAGTTTCTTGGAATTTTGCTTTAAATTTAACACACTAAGATTGTTTTATAGCAATAGTTTACATGAAGGAAAGGCTTAAAACTACAGCAAATACACAGAAACCATATTTCGGCATAAACATATCAAACAACATATAGCATATCTACTAGTTTTTGTTTAAAATTATATTTTTCACTTGTAATTTTTTACATTGTCAGTACGAAACTCGGTATGAAAATATTTGACATATCACATTCCAACGTAGCAGAAACATTTTGAGTAGGCAAAAGGCCCGTTGCTACGAAAACATCTATTACTCATTTTTTGTTAAATTAAACCTAAGGGACAAGGCAATAGACTTGATTTTCACAAATTCGGTTTAAAAGTAGCAAAGGCAAAATCTTTGGTATGCCGGATGAAATCTGTGAGACAGAGTAAAGTCTGTTCAGTTGCTAATATTGCACAGTTCCTGAAATATTTTATTCCCAGCTGATAAAATATGTTTAACATATACAAAAAAAATATAGTCATTTATGTAGAAGAACAACTGCATCATTGCTGCATTCAAAAGTTATTTTATCGCGCTAGTTTTTGGAGGCTAAAATATTTCATTATAGCTCCAAATGGCAAATTATTATAAGAATTGTAGAAAGCTATATGCATTTATTTTAGTAATTAAATATGGTATAACTGTCTGAACAGTTTTATAGTAGTAGCATTCTTCAACTTTGTTTAGTTACCGAATCACCACTGAAAGTAGATATCAAAAATGAGAGCTCCACACATTAGTTTAATATCATTTTTACGACATAAAAAAGTTCTAAATGGAATTTACAACAGAATACAAGTTGTAGAGTATTTTCTTCTATGATTGTAGAAGATAAATAAAATTTCACGAAAACAATTTGTTGATGATTTTCAAGACAATCATGCAATACCTGCTATATAATGAATGTATTCCACATCCAGGAAAAGAGCTGCTTTTATAAAATAATGGTAGCATTTCTATTTTTTATGGATAACAGCTTTTTCTGAAAATGTGAACAAAATATTTCTTAGTCCTTAAATGAGCTTTTTCATAATTCGCTATTTGTGTATCCAAAATAAGAAGAAAAACATTAAAAAGTATATTTTGCAACTAGAGCGTTTCTAGTTACATATTTCACAATCTTACCTTGTAGAAAATAAAAGAACCAGTTTGTCTGAGTGATTAAAGTTGTATAAGCGGTATATAATATATCTGTTGTAGAGGCATTATTATCATGTATGTAGATAATTTGAAAAATGTATTCTATGTTTTTTGTTTGATGAAGACTCACAATTGAAGGTTCAATTTATATTCACTTTAAAAATGGTCTATGAGGGGAGATGCAGAGAAGACAACTAAAAAGATTCATTGATTCTTCTTGCTGTGTTTAATTTTCTGGAGCATTTCCATCGGATTCAAGTAAGCAAAGAAATCAAGTAACAAGGAAGCAAGCAGCCTGTGTTAAGTGGCAAGGTGATATGTCATATTTTTGATTGGAACAGAATTCAGCAGAGATAGTTAGATAAGCTATAATTAAGAGCGTATTTGCATTTTGAAAATGAGGTAATTCTTTATTTTATAGACAATGATGTGCCAATTATATTTTTACTTACTAAATCATCATAATGATAAAAATTTAATTTAAGCGTAATCAGATTTTTCTTTTCAAACATACTTTTTCTGTAGTTAGTGCTAGAATGCTTTGTAAGATCAATTATAAATACTTCCATTAATAAAGAGGTATATGTACAGCATATCGCAACTGCAGTGGATCAGTCAAAATCTGTATACACTTAATGAGATCGCCATCTATTTCTCAAGGGAAAGTAGCAAGTTTCTTTCCTAATCGTAAAAAATGTACTCTAACCATTTAATTTGTGATACAGATTAGTAAAATTAGAAATGTGGCATTAAAATACCTTCATTTAAAAAACTGATAAATTCGTGTTAATAAAAGTTGAATTATTTTACATTCCAAAAATATTTTTTAGCAAAGAGATTCACTGCATGCCTGATCATAATTGGAAAAATATAAATGATCATTGAAGTTTAATTTATTTTACTTGCAACTTACCCGCCTAGAAATGCTAAGATGACTAAGATTTATACCAATGTTCTGTATGCATCACAAAACAGAAACTCATACATTTTTAAAACATTCATAGCAAATTTTCTTTCCGTTACTACTAAGGAAAGCATGAGAATAACGTTGTTCAACATTTCGGCTAGAGAAATCAAATTGAGGGATTTTGTAATAATACTCCGGGAATTCCAACATATTGGTGATAGATTAAGCATAAGCAAGCAGAATAAATATAATTTTTTATCCCATTTGGGCAAACAATATAAATTCTTACTATGAAATGGTGCGCAGATACAGCGGGAAATGAGCAAGCTCTCCTAATTCCAGCGAAAATGTGTTTTACACTTTTGTTTCTTTTTCGTCAATGGAGAAAATGCATGTGCTAATAGAGAAAGAATATGCTACTTAGAAAGAATATGCTACTCCTGTACCTAAAGAAAATGTTTTGCAATTTCTGCAAACCCAAAATAATTTAGAGCAAATATGAAGCTGCAATTTTCATTAGAGGGAAACAGTTTTTACTCACAAGAAAACATAGACAAGTTTTGCTTTAAATATTTTTAAAAAATTTCTAAAGTTGCGTTCCACTTGTTGATTCTGCTGTTGGAGCATTCTACTTAAAATATAAAAGCAAGAAGAGAATGTAAAATGAAACAAACAAGTTCACTACATTCATAATTCCATTACATTGAAATGCTCATTATTCGAGAGTAAACTCATCTAGTAACTATACACCCATTGCATGCAATCTCAAATTCGCTTGAATTTGTAGCTTTTAGTGGAGAGGTAACATTTTTCTGTGAATCTTTTGAATGCAGAATGCCCTATATGATTGCAGATTTTGCTCTTTGAAAATGTTTCTTCTGCAAATATCGTGCTAGTACCTGAAGAGAAGCAATATGCTTTTAGCATTTAATATTCTGTTGCTTTTTTCAGCTCAGGATTGCATTATAAATACTCTGGATTAGAACGCTTATAACAGAAAAAGTTTTTCATTGCAGAGGTTTTTTTTGATGTAGCATATTTAAATATAGCAAGATATGTTTGCATTAAATCGCAGTTAAGAGAACTGAAGAGACATATAACTATAATATTTAAGTCAATACAACTTTAATATTACCCTAGATAAAGTTGTAGTTGAGGGTTATAGAAACCTAATTGGTCTGCCTGCACAATCTTTTTCTTTGAAAGTTTTGTTGCAAGTTATTTTTCTATATTAGTAGTGAATTAAATCTTTATACTTTTTTACTTGAAAAAAATCCTCAGGTTGACGAATGCTGATATAGTCACTTGATGAAATGCTATGTCGGAGCATAGCTGCTACAGTTTTTCTGGTTTTTGAATTTCAATTAATCCTGCGTTAACCTTTGTAAATTTCAAAATGTTTTCACCTAATTTCGATTTTGGGTATACTATAGTTCTTTTGCATTTCGTCAATATAGTACAAAGTACTACCCATCTACACGGTTACGCTTGCGAGGCATTTCGATCGAGAATTTTGAATGGTGATAACTTCTACTCAGTTGCTTTCTAATTTAAAACTAAGATTGAATACTTTTTTACACTATGGTCACAACAAAATCCCGGAAAGTGTTCAAATTTACCATATGCATTTCCAAAGAATTTCACAACTACCTACACTTCACTGAAGGTGACAATTCAACACAATACGAACAAATGCAAGTCTTTGTTGCTATGTTAACTGAAAAGCGTGACAGGATGGCCGAAAAGAAATACAATAATACATTTCGCATACTTTACGTGTAATCAAGAAAAAGAGGTCCTTGATCTGATTTTTCAAGCATAAATTAATTATTTTAGATGTTGAATTAAACGAGTATGTGATATATTAAACAGTCTTAAAATAATCTTTGTTGCTCTTTTGTTTTATAAAATAGTATAGACTTTTGTTACTTTAGTAAGCTAACATTCTATTTGTTGATGTAGTGTAACATCGTTGATTCTTACAAATGTATGTCGTCACAATTATGCAATGCACACCGCAGTCACACAGAAAGAAACAACAATTTTCTTTTGGTCTATCACCACAGCTAGACTATCAAAATATTATTCATTTCTAATTTTACGCAGCAGAGCATTCAACTTCCCTTGCTTCTAATATACGAAAACACTCGACGCGAAAGAAACTCAAAACTTTCAAAAAATGGATCGGTGCGAAAATAACAAAAAAAACAAGATTAACAAAAACTAATATTAACTTATTCATTTTGCCTAAGTGACTTTCGAGTTAATGCGGTAAAATTAAATAGCGCAGTTGCAACTTTCTGCTGGTATACTATTGTTGTAATATCCTCTTTATTACTCCGCGCCATTACATTAATTACGATGCACTATTATATGTTAAATTTTCTTCGGTTAGATTGGGTAAGGTTCTGGTAGCTTTTAATTCTGATCATTTAAATTAAGCATAATTCATCCATATGGAAACAATGCAGAGAAAAATAGGTACGAGTAGGTACGCTCCAAGTAAAAATCCCTGGAATAATGCAAGCAGTCAATTCTTTTCATTTCTTCACTGATATTTTGTTTCTCTACCATTTTAAGCACAGCTTTTAGTGCTCCTTTTGTAAAATTATGTTTACCTTAGTGAATTTCAGAGTGAGCTCATCTCAGAATTACCTTATACCAATCAAATTGTACCTATTCCCCAATCTTCTGTGTGAATTCATGGCAAATAGCGTAGTTCTCAATCATTGACCTTGTACTTAGGGCTTTCCCCTGCATCAAGGCTTTTGTCTTGCAACACTTTCATACGTGTCTATGAGGTTGTTCTTGCAAATACCGTTTCAAGATGAGTACATTCCCTTAGTGATGTGAAGGAGAGGCGCTGTATCTTTTTTATCTTACAAATTCTACCTCACATTTTTCTCTTCCACGTAGGAAACATGCCTCTTCCTGGTGGTCTTTATCGGGGTCGAGTACCCGGCGGATTTATTCCTTCGCCACCCTCTTTAAAGATGCAGCTACTTCCGACGCAAGTCACTTCTTCATTTATCAGTATGGCAAATTTCTGCCCCGTTTGTGCCATGCCTTTTTGTCTACGATTCCGTCTGGTTAGTTTGATTGCTCTCCTTTTACTTTAAGCCATTGTACGCTCTTGGAGTGACGCTGAATACTTTTTGATAAACTATACACATATAGAAAGTGGTTGTATTGCACTTCCTGTGCTATGTAAATATATATCAACGCTGCTACTATGTTTGGGGCTATATTTTATGTCTGCATTGACTACCGACCGGATAATTTTATCTTTTTGTACCTGAGAGTGAGTGAAGCGATCTCTGTGGTTTTGTTTGCTCTTTACTTTTTTTAAAGCATTTCTCCGCCATAGTTTGTGTATTTTTCAGACTTTGTCGTGGGTTTGAGTTATATCCTATTTCTACAATGATAAAATCTCCCGTGAGAAAAATCCTTCAGGATTTTATTTTCATCTGCGGGTCGAAATGGACTTTCATATTTTATTCCTATCCGTCTTAGTGTATTTTGATACTTTTGGTACATTCAGACTTCCTGTAGATACCTGTAAGCTGTGATTTCTTAACCTATTTTCTTTTTATGGCAACCATAAAGATTAGGTAGGCTATCTATCTATTTGTATGTAGAATGACCGTGTTGGTAACTTTTTAAAATTTTTCTTTTCTTTGTGTGTAGTTACCTTGCTATCATGTGGTGTGTGAACGTTGTTCCGCGGATCACTATAAGACACAACGTTGTTTCTTGTAAGTGGAATAGAAGTAGAGACACACTTTTTTACAATAGTTCTCCTCTCTATTTGTGGATGGGCTATGAGGCATGGCAAAGATTATTTTTATGTGACGATAAGGCCGCTCTGATGAAATTGGGAGATAAGAATTCTTTTTTACTTGGTTTTATCCTATCTAAATAAGAAAGAGCCTCCTATTTTATAGGTTTCTTATTCTATACTCTTTCTACTGTACTGTAGGATGATTTTGGAGATAGGAAAGCGATAAGAATTTTTTTTTCGGTGCATTTTAGTTTTGAATGTCCTCTACCTTTTGATGTCTACTATTTTCTCTATATTCCGTCACCACAAGGATTTCTATTTCTTAATAACATCCCCTATTTTTACTGTTTATCTCTATTTTGTCTCCTTTGAATCTCGTCAACGTCTTGATGTTTTTTCTTTTTGATGCTTCTTGCTCCCATTATAAAATGCAGATGTCAAACTAAAATTATTAGCCAAGAAGTCCTTCATCTGAAGGATTCACTCTACGTGTGTGATGCAGAAGGGTGTGGTATGGGATTCTTAAATGATGCATCTATGCAATATCATCAATATATACAGCATTCTACTCGCCCTACACACGATGGAATGCCGATGGAAATCCCTCTAATTCCAGTCGTGAAAGAGAATGCTCTCCCTCTTCTATCTTCAATCCGTATGTTTCTTTTTACTAGTTTTTTTATCTCTTAAAATTCCATTTCTGCTGTTGGATGTAGGCGGGATAGCCTTGGGAAGACTCTCCACTGAGCATCGCCTATCAAAAGAAATCGTTGAAATCGTTGATTTCTCCTACTACTCTACTTTAATAATCTCACTCTTTTGTCTACAAACTGTTGGATAATAACCCAATATGTGTTGTTACAAACAATCCATCAGAGGGTTGAATGGCTCATAATCCTGCAAATACGAAATTCTTGGTTTACATTTGCTCTTGGAGGATTCATCTTCTCTGAATGTTGATTTTTCAACCTCTTCTTAAGGATGTTTTCTCTTTAGATTCTGTTTTTCCATCCCCTTGTCTCATATAAATTTATTTTCAATTTAGTTTTCATTTCTTTCTCTCTATTCCTTGTATTTTTTCCATTTTTGCAACGACTAGTGTACTATAAAGTATTCATTCTAGCTATAGAGTTGAATTTATACTTCATAGGGCATTATTTTTATTGAATGTATCCGCATTTTGCCATACCTGTTGGATGTTTTCTCTCTATTCTTCTCTATAGATATACTGCCTCCTCCTCCTGATGATAACTCTTCTACTTTTCAACATTCTTTCCAAAATTCTCCTCCCTCTTTGGTTTCTATGCCTGCTTTATCTCACACATCGCTTCCTTCCCAAGAGGTGGCACCCTCTCTTCCTCTTTTAGAAGAGGTAAAATTCAAATTTTTCCATGAGATTTGGAATGAATTGTGTATATCCATTTTCTCTATAAAGGGAGAGATGTATATCTTTGGTTTATTGTGAAGTTTTATCGTCTTTTTGGATGTTTTTTTAAGGCGTTTGTGTTTCAATTTCTATACCTGAACATGTATGAGTTTGTATATAGTCGTGTCTATCCGTTTATGAATATCTTTATTTTCCTTCTCATTTTTTTTTCACTCTCTCTTGTCTAATCTTTCTCCCCTCTCTTTTCTCTCCAATAGTTCTCTCTCTTCTCATTTTTTCTCAGAATTCTCCATTTACTGAAGTGAAAGCTACTTTTGTTGCTACACAAGATGAAGATTCGGATCTTGAAGATTTATTTTAATTTTTTAAAAACAATTTCTAAAGCAGTTTGTTTAAAGAAAGAAAGGATGGCATCCAAATGGAATATAATTTCTTCTTCAAAATTATAAAAAAAAAAAAATAATTCTTCAAATAAATGAAAACTTTTAGAGAGAGAAAAAAACAAATAAATGAAAATTTTTTAAAATAAATAAATGAAAACTTTTTTAGAGAAGGAAAAAAACAATGAAAAACTCTCCAAATTCTTATAAATAAAATAAAATCTTTCTTTTCGATTTATACCCAAGGTGACCAGCCAGAAAACATGTAAGCAAGTGAACGAGAGGAGGAGGCTTGATGGAGTAATCGTTGAATATGCGTTTGAATAGAAACAATATTTGTTTCTCCTTCTACAAAACCTTGTAATTTCTTTCGTATCTATAAAAAGAAATAGTATTACAGTATACACTGTATGTATTATTTATTATTTTTTAAATATTTAAAAAAATAATAAATAAATAATATAGTGTTATTTGTAAGAGAGGAAGGCTTGAAAAAGATTTTTAAAATACAGAAAAAAATAGAGATGTAATAAAAGAAATATTTTTAAGAAAAATAATAGTAAAAAATAGAGATGTAATAAAAGAAATACTTTCAAGAAAAATAATAACAAAAAATATTAAAAAATAATAATAAATAAAATATTTTCAAGAAATTTAATAATAAAAAAAATAAAAAAAAATAAAAAATATTTCATCCTCCTCCTTCTACTTTCCTCCTATATAAACTCTCTCTACTTTTACCTGCAAAATCGCCAATTTCGCTGATCGATTTCCAGAATCTGCTGCAAAGGCATCTTTAATCGAAGAAGAAGAAATTTTTTTCTGTTTGGAGAGAATTTCATGGCAATCCGATGAAGTATGTGAGAAGAGAGAAGAAGAAACTTCAGAAGTATGCATTTGCATAACTTTTCTTGGATCCAAAGCCCAACAGTGCAGTGGATCATAAACAAAAACTTCAACAATAGAGAGAACCAAATTAGAAACTTTACAAAGTACCTACAAAGAATAGAATATATATATATATAATTTTTTGTTTTTTATAAACAAAGAAGAAAAATATCAAAAGAAGAGTAGTAAAAAATCAAAAGAATGTAAATTAATTTAAAGAGAGAAGTTTTATAAATACTGAAAAAAATTGAAATTATTTCATCGCATCTCTCAAATCATCTAAATATACTTTTCTTTTGATATATAAAAAAAAAAAAATATAAAAACATTCCTAAAACAAGAGAAAGTATAGCCTTTCAAAAAATTATTTTCTTACTTTATTTATAAATTAAAATTTGTATTTTCAAATCCCATTTTTATTTAAAGAATAAACAATTCGTTTTCCTTCTTAATAGATAAAATTTTCTCACTATTTAGAATTTTTTTAAACAAAATTCTATATATAAAAAGAATATACTCTCATACCTCTAAAGAAACTTCACAATAATTTCGAAATGCTCCTTCTATACCACAGCAGCCAAATCCAGCAATAATATCTCTCGTTAAACGAAATGGAACAATTTCAGGAACAGGTAAAGATTTTCCTTTATCAAAGAGAACTCCAAAATCAATGGTTATCATTTCTCCTGTTTGAAGATCAATTAAAACATTATTTAAATGACGATCTCCTAATCCAACAATATATCCAACAATACTATTTAAAGCCACACTTTTGATCCAACGTGTGCGACTCTGATACCTGAAAAATATTTATAAAATATAAACTTAAAAAAAATTCCTGTTTTACGTTTAATTCAATGTCATCACACAAAAAATATATTAATAGATTAAAACATTTTTTTACTTATACGATTGTTTTAAAAAATATTTCTCTCTCTCTCTCTCTACTCTCTTACTCTCTCTCTCTACTCTCTACTCCCTCCCTCCCTCCCTCCCTCTCTCTCCCC
>JADAQX010001063.1:0-15339 GCA_015476325.1 Cardiosporidium cionae | reverse complement strand
TTTTTCGTTTTTTGCTAAAAATTAAAAAGGGAAAGAGAAATCACCAAAAGGAAGCCTCTTCATCTGTTATTTTTTTAATGGATTGAAGAGAATTGAGAATTTTTTCTACATCAGATTCCAATACTAATCCTATAAAAACAGTTTTATAAAAAAAAAATATTACATTTTATAAATAAAAATTAAAAAAAAAAGAATTATGCACACTTTATAATGTGTCAACAACATTACTTTTTGAAACTTTCTCATAAAAGATGTGTATATATTTCATACAAGAGAAAATGTAGTCTTAAAAACATATAGAATTTGAGGTGATTATGTGTTTTGCTTATAAAGTAGAAACTATGAAAAGAAAGAATTCACCTCCCATAACGATTTCATCCAAAACATGATTCACCTGTGAGGAGAAAAATTTTATAGAGGTATAAAAAGAGCAGCAGACTTTCCCCATATATATAACAAAAAACAATTTCTTTTCACAAACCAGAAAAGGTGTAGGCAATATATAAAGAAACAATTGAAACTTTTTTATTAAAAAAAAAACAAGTAAACGTATAATTTAAAATAAAAGACTTAAAAATACCTTATCAAAATTATAAATTAAATCCAATTCACATACACGATCGAAACAATGGGATAAAACTTGAACAAACACCTAAAAAAATTATCAACAACAAAAAAATATCCAATTTTGAGACAATGGAAGAGAGAGAGATTAAAGGCTGTAATACAAAAAGAAAAGAGGAGAGAAAAAAACAGAAAATGATACTTTTAGTCTAATAAGAAAACTCATGAAATTCACCCTCCCCCCTCCACCCAGCCCAAAAAAATCGCACCTGAATTAAATCCAAAGTTCCTAGTTCACTCTCACAGTCGTCAATAACAAATACAAAGAAAAGGGTTGCAAAGATCCTAAAAGAAGTGAACCACATGAAAATAATGGTCTGGAGCACTACACAAGATAGAAATGAAAGGAGAGTTTGAAAATAACAGCAAAGCTTTTGAACAAAGTTTCAAAAAGTGTACTCCCTTTTCTTTTTAGTAAAAAAAAAAAAAGGAAATAGTTTCTTCCTTTCAAAGAATCAAGGTTAAAAGGTGCTACGGACAGCTACGCATCAACTCTTTGGAAACCGTTTTGGAATAATGTTAGGATTTTAAACTCTACGGTGTGTGACAAAGCATGAAAGCGCGTCAATAATGGCGTAGTCTCCTCTCAAAAGTTTACCGATAGATAATTTTGCAATTTTCTCCAAAGAGGCCTTCATCATCTGCAAAGCAACTGCATTTCTCCTCTGGTCGAGAAGATACAATTCCAAAAACTTTCTTCAAAAGATATTGCTCTTCCTCAAAAGACTACACACATGGCAGGGAAAAAATAGTCTGCCTTCATGCACTAAGCAGCAAAAAAAGAAAAAAACAGAAGGGCTTTTGATCCTATAAGTGAAAAACGGAAAATGTCTAAAAATTATGTGTGTGCCAGAAAGAAATCCTTAATAAAATGTCTTTTCATTGTCTTCACTGCACAAATGACGTGGAAAATACATGCTTTAAGCAACATTTTTGGAAACATAAGTGTCGTCTCTCTCTTACACAAGAATGCTTACAAGCAAAACCGTTTCAAAAAGTTGCACTCGAAATTTAAGCAAAAATACCTACCGCCCCAAAGTAGAATCGTGTTAGGCGGGGGCTACCGGAGTTATTTACAATGATGACGGCCTTTATCATTTTCTACGTGTGCGTGTTATGCTCTTGAAAAGCTATACAAAGAAAAACAACACGTGCACCTCGAGTTGAAAAATTCTGCGGTAGGAAACATCTATTGTTGCATTGCAACAGACATTGTCAAAGGGAAATGCACACATGAAACACACTTGAAAAGAAAACAAAAGCACAACGCAGAAGGGAGCTACGATAATCGACACTCTGCAGCAAGGTGCTCTAGATGGATTACATCAGATGGATTACATCAAATATGAACATATCCTTAAAATACGAATGCATTCGTTTCAATCACACGTTTACTTTGCGACATTTCATTTGATTAACAGCCTATCATAAATAAGCACAAATTAGGTTTCAGGATGTGCTGTTACAGCGTATATCGTAAAACATTTTGCTCAGACCCATCTCAACATTACAGCAAAAAACTTATGGAAGCAGCACTCTTAAATCTAACAGAGCAACTATTGGTAGCTTGTTATAGTTTGCATGCGGACAAGTTATTCAGAAAAATCTCACGACATCAATCAAAAAGACGGAACAAGGAAATACGCCTACGAAAAACAGATATAGTTGTTCAGAAACCTATGAGGATTACATAGAAGGATAATCAAGCAATAAATACCATCAAGTAAAAAGATTATGGATAAAGAAGACAGTATGACGAAAATGCAGCCCAGCAAAAGCTTCCGTTGAAGACAGCAGAGAATCGGGAATACACACGGCACAAAATCTTCTCAACTAACTACTGCTATAATGATGAAGATCTAAGCCGAAAAACTTTCATTCTAATTAATGATGCCATTCCATTAGAAAAATAAGCACACTATGATTATTTTATCAAAAGAATCCAAAGCAGGCCAACGGAAATGACTTAAAGGCTGGATGGCAGCAATCCTAACGCGATGTTTGCAATTTTTTACATCAATTGTAAGCGCAACACTTTCAGTAGATCAAAAGAGATGCTGTGCTTGCAGCCAGTCGTTTTCCAATGAAACTTAGCAAGGAAACTGCAACAATGGACGAAATATTTCTGCAGCATGTAGATCATTAGAACACCTGTAGCGCCGCAATTACATATATTTATATCTAATGTCTATTTCTACTTTCAATATAAAGTAAAGATAAACGGATAAGGTAGGAAAAAAGAGATAGTAGTGTTATTTTGTAGTCACCGTACACAATGCAACTCAATCTTTAGGATGCGAAGCTTACACCAAAAAATGGCTTTGTTTCATATTCAAATGGAGAGCTACGTCACCTCAGTTATTGAAAAAGTTTTAGTTTTAGGTTTGCAATTAAGCGTGTATTGTATTGTTTTAGATCCTCGTTTTATACGGGATGCAGCTCTTTTGAAATTTTTCTCTTTTCTATAACCATTTGTATTTTCCGTAATACCAATGCAGTCCTTGAACGTGAGTGCACATAAGCTGTATCTCAAAAGCGTCACGGAAGTTGTTAGCGACTCTCTTTTCAAAACAAATTCATCAGACGCACAATTTTCTAGTGCTGCGAAACTGCATCTAGTTGAAGAGAAGGGAATTCTTGCGAGCAGTAGCATTGAAAAAGATGTAAATACTTGCCCGAGCAGCAATGATATTACCTCAACTTGCAACTCATGTCCTCTCCCGACAAATCTAGGAAAGTCACTTCTAGAAACCCCTTCGTTAAGCACACTCCTTGGAGGAGCTTGTTGGACATTCGGAGCATTGTCTCTTTTGCAAGCGGATTTACAAATCTTGAATGGTTGTGTTGAAAATTCTTCAGAGAGAACCAATACTACTTTAACGTCAGATTCACCAACTTTGACAACATTTCTTAATGAAAAGAGAGAATCAAATTTACGTGAAGTAAAACATAATAATGGCAATTTCCCCGACTCGTATAATAGTATGACAGCGGATTGCGATGTTGCTTCAATCCCTCCTGAAGTTAAGTTGCTGGAAGCCACTCTTGAAGATAGCATTCTGTCACTTCTTCATTGTTTGCAACTCTACGTTTTAATTCCTACTTCAATTGATGCTTTATTAAATTTTGAGCATCGCTTGAATCATGTTAAAGAAAATGTAATTTTACCTTTGCAGCAATCCAATAATGGATCGTTTCGTGATTTACCAACTATTTCTCAGTCCCAAGTGGAGAGTGACATTCGCTTAAACTTAGCAGCTTTACAATGCATTCTTCTCATTGATGGGCTTCTTCTTAAAATTAAAAAAACCAAGTTTGGAGTAAGTGCCTGTAAACCTGTAGAGCGAATGTCATCGAATGATTTGGATAAGCTTGCTACCTATTCCACTTATGTGTCCTTAAATCAGAGCTTGTCCTTCCCTGTAGTATGTAATAGGTACATGAAAGGAAATGAAACTTCTTTTGATAGCTCTGGGTCTTGCTCACTCTCTACAACACCCCTTGATTGTCGAGAGCCCTCTTGTTCTGACGCACGGCATTTATGCCCATCCAACATACCAATAATCAAACAGAGTAACGATATACCTGAAGATTCCTCTTTCGATAGGCGTATTTGTTTATTCAACCAATTACGTTATCCAGAGAAGCTTCTTTCATGGATTTTAAATTGCCAAAATTCTGATGGTGGTTTTGGTGGCTCACCAGGGAATGAATCCCATGCGGGTCTCACATTTTGTGCTATCAGCTGTTTGTCCTTACTTGGAAAATTGGACTCTTTGAAGAAAATTAAACGTCTTCGTTTGATTCGGTATATATTTTATAGTGTATATAAAATGAATTTTCTGAAGAATGATTTAGGTTGCACAAGTTTCATAGTGAATAATTTTTGATAGGTTTATAAGTACTTTTAATTCATTTCCTTCAGTTGGCTGTCAGAGAGGCAGACTTCATGTGGTGGTATGAATGGCCGTCCTGGAAAATCAGCAGATGTATGCTACAGTTTTTGGGTAACAGCAACTTTAGCTGTCATAGGTGTCTCTCTTTCCTCTGTAATACACATTCCTTCTTTAGTTGACTATATTTTTAAATGTCAGCACACTTCTGGTGGATTCAGTCGTATTCCTCCTATACATAATGAAAACAAGCAGCAGCCAACAGCTGAAAATTCTGAAGGAAAGAAGCTTTTTTCTATTCCTATTGTGCAATCTACTGAACAAAATGCTTTAGAGACCGAAGTTGATCCATTTCATACTTTTTTTGCCTTAGCAGCCCTTGCAATTTTGGCACATGCTGTGGTGGATACGCTTTTTGTCCAAAAGAATTCACCACATGAATTTTCTCCACACTCATTGGAACACAGATTTGGTATTGTTAGTAAAGCTACTAGGAGTCTACCACGTATGTTTCAACATGAATTGCATAGTCCAGGAACAATTGAGAAACGTTCTAACGCATGCAATAACTATTTTGAAGCGCTCCATTGGGAATGCTCTACTGAGCACCTATCGCATAGTCTTCGACCGAGCTTACGTAAAATACATCCTATTTTTGCATTACCTTTTTGCTTTATTGATGATATTTTTTATTCTTTAGACACAATTTTATGAAATGAATCCCACATAAAGCATTAACTAGCTATTTTAATTCTTTTCTGAGCTTTTACCTTTATCTGAATATGGGTTTTAAAACGAGCACATCACTCTCAGGTAGTAGCAGCCAAAACCAGCCAGGGTTTCTTGCAAAAGAAACTTTATTCAATGACTTTTAAACAGTATGTATCATTTTTATAGTGCATATTTGGCGTAATCTATGCATGTGTTCTTGTCGTTTAAATGGAACAATTTGAGCGCTCATTTCGTTTCATATGTATCTTTTTCTTGTACACAAACACATGAAGCACGGTAGAAATGGTCTATATGAGTAAAAATACATCTGTGTCAGGATACTTTATTGCTTTTACTCTTTATACAGTTGTACAATGTCAGTTGTTATGCCATATTAGTTGCAGAAAACAATGGCACCTTTATTCCCACCCCTTGTCGCTTATATTATTCCTTCTTGGGGCAATAGTTCAAAGCTAGACCGGATGAGAGTTCATTGTACCCTTATTTAAAGAGTTCTTTTTTGCCTAGTTTTTTCAATGATGCTGATGCAAAAAATGTTTTTTGTTGCATTTCGATGTGTATTAATTCTAACAAGTATTGCGACATACACACTGGACACCTTTGCGCATTTATTCAAATGCTCTCAACATGCTATAAGATAGAAGGCTTCTACCAAAAATGTCATGGTATCCCTTCTACAAGTAAAAAATAAGCTTGTAAATGCACTAGAAGTTATGTTTCAATTCCTCTTTTCCATACAATTTGATTTAAGGTTCTTGCTAAAAAGACTAAAACAAGTTATAACGGAATGGGGTGTTAAAAAAGATGCGGTATGGAATAGCAATATTCTTGAACAACACGAAAGAACAGAAAAGACGAAAATGACATAACTACTAAATTTTCCATTAGTGCACTGAAACTAGATTTCTTAACTTCACTCCGGCGAGACAAGTTAACTCTCGGGTTTCTAATTCAAGCATGTTGAAAGAAAATACAATTTTGCCTTAACATAAAACAATTAAAAATAATAAACCAACAGAAGCTTTCAAGAATGACGTATTCGTTGCACTAATTTCAATATTGTGGTGAAAGATCTAAAAACTTTGGTGATAAACTAATATTTGCTCTTCCCATTACTTGAACGCTTTCTACTTCTGTTAATTTGTTGAAGGTGCCGGGAAAAAATTGTGGCAGATGGAGCTCTATGGATTGTAAATGCGTACAGTAAAATTCAAAGTATAATTGGAATCAAGGCGTAATTGATGCGCAAGAAAATAATTATACATAAATATTTAATTATTTAATCCAACATTTGCCATCATTATTTTAAATGTTCTTTTCACCTCGACTGTTTGTTAGCTTATGGAGTAGAAATTAAATACACAGCGTATATTTCTTTGTTGCTGCAGAAACTCGTCACCACTGAAGGTGAAGAATATTTGATGCAGTCACATGTATTATACAAATTCAGCATGCTCTTTATGAATTCCAAGCTTGTCATTAGATTTGAGATATTCTAAACTAATGCTCAATAAAAATTTTAATCTAGAAATTTAATAGGGGTTGTATCCAAATGTGCTACAAAAGAATGATGAAATTCTTCTTGTAAATTTAACAGAAAAATAATAATTCCCATTGACAATTTCATGCATATTACGACAGAAAGTTTAGAAAATAGGTATAAATCAAATTTGATGATTAAGCAAAATATAAAATGACCGCTTTTGCAAGCGGGTTCATGTGACGTGTAATGCCGAATGTAGTACAAAATTAGCAAGGCATATTTTAACCTTGAGATTATAGGGAATGGATGGAATGATGCATTTTATGAAAATCTCCATATCAATAGTGATTCAACACGTTGTGCTTATAACACCTCACAAAAAGTTTTTGAGTACATCAATGTAAAACTTTTGTAACTCTGTGAAGCTAGCTACCATTAAATAACTGAACTTACGAATGCAATAAAAATTAGTTATGCTAACCCTGCTTCTTTGAAATGTGGGTTTTATGGCATGTGATATAACTTTAAGAACCTCAAGAAACTTTTTGTTCTGTGAAAAGTTGAAAGAACGCATTCGTCGTGAAAAGTTGAAAGAACCCATTCGTCAAGAAAACGGTAAAGCAAAAGATTAAGCGCTAAAGTTTAGCTAGAGTATTGGAAATTGGCTTCCAACCATCATTCATTGAAAGCGTTGCAGGATCATTAGGATAAATTGGGACAAACTTTTGTACTACCTCTGCATTTGCTGAGTCTGAAGATTATGGAAGTCACTTTGTTCATTCTGGAATACATGATGAGGCTCTACACAAGCTTATTGTATGACTTGTTTGATTCCGCAGCACTTTATGTTTTACGGGATACGATCACTACACATATCAAATTTTCGCGTGAAGCTCTGATTAATGGTTCAACAGCTATAACTGCTAGGGGACCGCGAGGGAAACTGTTTAAGATACTGGACCGGTGCAGTGTATTATCGAAATATGGTAGCACCGTTTTATGCTGCTTGAGTACCGGTTGCCACAATGTAGGTAGACTGTGGACTCTTCAATTTCGGTTTTCGTTGATTTCATTCAGCGCTGTATGCTTTTTTATTGAAAAGTGTCTTGTTTTTGGCGTTTCTTTTTACTTGTGTAAGGATCTCAATACGGAGAAGCACATCAATTGAAAACAAAGTAATGTTCTAAGGATGCCTCTTCGCGCTATATCTCCCAGTTATATTTCGGCGCCCGATTCTCCCTTCAAAAACAGTCATGTTGTTAAAACAACTGTTAAATTGACCTATTTTGCCTTCCTTGAGGGTGTTGCTACTTCATCGCTGTTTCTTGCATCGAATTTTCTATTGACTGGGTCTTTCGGGGTAACATATGGCATTGTTAATTTCGTTTTCATCGTTGCATTACTTTTCAGCTATAATTATGCAGATGAGGGCCTTTTCTTTTTCATCATCGCTCTACAAGGTGGTATGTTTGTTAAAGCTTTAGTGTCATTTTGGATTAACATTGCAAGTATTTTTCTTGTTAGTATAGTATAATAGTAACTACTCTTAGAACTCTCCAACAAATGTGGATAATTCAGGACAGCTGAAGGACATTGCAAGCAACTAGTGTAGGTTTTTAAGTGTTGTTTTGGCTTTACTTCTAATTTCTATCCGAAAATGATTTTGCTGTGATGTTTGTATGTAGTCTACTCAATCATCTGTTTTGCATTATCTAGGCCTAGTATTAACGTTGGATACTTTCTTACTGTACGAAGCTTTTTTCTGGCTATGGATTGTTTCTCTGGGTGGCATTGTACCCGTAGTAAGGATGGATCTCTTACGAAATCTTCCCTATATAATTACCATGCAATCGCTTCGATGTATTTTGGTTCTGACTGTTATTTTGTTGGGGTTAAAGTGGGATATGCGTACAGCAAGATTTTCTTTCCCTCCAGAAATTATTAATAGTCAGCTTTTAAAAATTATATGAACCTTTAGATTTTTCCTACTAGATCAGCTTTTAAGTACTTAAGTCTGCTCGGATAAAATGTGATGCTTTAACTAGTAACGATTTTATTACTTTGAACATTTTTTTCTACTATCTGTTGTAATAATTATTGTTCAGCATCTACTTGTAACGGGACTTCATGATTCACCAAATTCATCTTTATCTAACCCTTATTTCTAGTTCTATTTTTTAGTTGAGCTGCACTTAGCAAGGAATTGGGTGTAAAAAGATGCGGGCATGGAAGTAAAAAAGCTCATGTTGTCGTAGTTTCAAGTTTAAATTGTACGGAATTACATAGAAAAATCGTGACGTCGAATATATTTTAAGTAATTCTTTGTTTTCAGCTTCCAATCCAATCAGACATCTGCCTGATGATGCTGAGTTGATACCTGGTCGCTCTTTATCTTCGATTGTCATTGGGATTCCAACTAATTGATGTAGAATACACTAATAGGCTTTAACATGGGCATATTTTTTTCTACGTTTTTATGGAGAGCGAGCAAGCCATGACTTGAATTATCTATCGCTCTATTCAGTTTTTGGTTAGGGACCCAACATGTATATATTGCATATTTTTATACCGACTCTCTTTTGGAACAAGCACAAGCTGTCCATGGTAAACTTTCTTGTAGAATATAGTACGTTGTACTATATAACAATTTTAATGTGTTAAATTGTGTATGTAAAGTGTTCTAAAATTACTGAGTAGTAGTCGTCGTAATACTTGTTAATTGAAATTATTGCAAATTACTGTAACATTTTTTTGTGTTTACTATTTAATTTAATGTATGTAAAATGGAGTGAAAAAATATAAAGTTTTTATTTTAAAAAAACCAAAATTTGCTTCTTATTATTATAACTTGTCCATTAGAAGCATTTCTTATTGTTTCCTATTTTATTAATTGTATACTCGTTCTTTAACGTTACTTCATTGCGTTGATCGCATTCATTTTCCGATTAACTTAAGGAAGTTTTTTTACGTATTCCACGCAGAAGGTATATTAAGAAATTCTTTCAGATTTTTTGAATATATTTTTGTGTGAAGTCTCTTTCATTTTATTTTTTTATAACATTTTTTTCCAAAGGGAATTGTATGTCGCTTTCTTTTTTTAGTTTTAAAAAAAATTCCAATATTTCGATCTGTAGTGTTCTTTTGCCATAAAATTTCGAAGCCCTTGATTCTTCGTTTTCGTCGATAGCTGTTGCTATTAATTAAATGTATTATTCACTTCGTTTGAAATAATGCTCATTCAAAATCAAAAGAAGAGAAGCATAGAAATTTTTTATTCCGACGACCCAATGTAGTCTAAACAGCTATGGATTCAAATTATCCTTCTTATTCATTCTTTTAAACAATACTCGTGTGTGTTTTCCTTTAAAAGATAAACTGGCAATCCTACTAATTCGAAAACTTGTTTTCATGTTAAAGATAATCCTCCCTAATATAACTCTCCCTCTTTTTGCATGCAAGAAGTGAGAAAAGAAGTTTGCTGCAGTGCTACTCCAAGTACTCTTGTAGGCGAAACGTAGAGGATTTGCGTCATATGCATGAACAGATAGATCATCAACATCTTCGGGACCTATAAAGCTATTGCATTTGAATTTCGAAATAAGCTTTCATATAATAGCACTTTGAAGTACTTACATTGAGCAGAGCAACTAATTCATTTTTCTTTTATTGGGGAAGCATGAAATTGTCATTTTCTTGAATAAATTGCAATTATTTTGTAGTGCTTTGTCTGCGAAAGAGGTATTGTTGGAGTGAAGATTGAAGTGTGAAGCATCCATCTATTTAATTAGATACACATTAGAGTTTAAGCGTTTTTGCGTACGAGTTTTTGCACATACATTCTCTAAATTATAAAAAATTCTTACTCTATTTTAGTATTATGCAAAATAGAAGAAATTACCATATTCCAAGCAATTAATGCTGGTACAAATCAAAAAGCCTTTTAACTTGCTGCATTTTGAGCAAGTTGAAAAAATTTCAGAAAACGTGAGCAATAATTTCCGTTTCAAAATCCATGGTAAAGGTAGTGATAAGACAGTGTTAACTAATGAAGATGGAAAGAATTAATTCATTCAACCTCAACACAATCTATAAACAATAGATCCGTCGTGATTCATATCTTTCATATAACATTAACTGCCTTCATCCAAGCTGATTAGTTTTCTTAGTGCTGCAAGGTACATTCATTGACCTATTCTAATGTTAAACTTACAAGAAAAATAATAATTGTACTCATTTACTTAAAATATTATAACAATAAGTAATTCATTTGACTGGTAAAAATTCATTTGACCGGTAAAAAGCTACTAACAAACTATTTTTAAGTAAGAAATTCTTGTCTCCTTGAGTAAAGGAGATAATAAATGAAAATACGTATCAGCATGGCAAGCTCCTATTCTCTTAAATTGACAATATTCTCACAGAAATGACGCAGCTAACAACCCCACACTTGAATTGGAATGTATAATGCCACTTTTGAGAAAATTAGTACATATGTAATTTAATCTACCTTTTTCATTTTAATAGTTGCCACTTTATGAGAGTGTTTTATATTTCCAAATGAAATACTCTTATGAAGAACGTTGTTCAGAAGAACCAATTAAAGTTTAGAGAAGTGTCAAATTTCTTGTTTAGAAATCATGCAATGCTTACGCACTAGGGAAACACAGATTTGAACCATTTGATTTTGTTGGCATGTGTGTTCTTACTTCAATCTAATGCGACGACTAAAGAAAACATTTTATATAGAACAAACTGAAAGAAAAGAAATATTGTCTATATTATTTTATTTAATAGAAGTTTGAGACTGGAATTTATCACCAATGAAAACTAGGTTGACATATATTGTATGTGAAGTACACTTGTACCTTTCCACCAGCTCATTGGTTTAGTCTTTCATAAGCTAGCTTTTACTTTGTTTTGTAGTATCGTTTTAATTTGCTTTACGTTGAAAAATATGGCAACTTTTTTTGTACCTGGCAATGTTGAGAATGTCACAACCCTTTTCCGTTGCTCACCTGCGATTTCATCGCGTTGATCTGTCTGTCAAGACTTACTTTTTATAAATGATGTGTTTACTGTCTCGAAGTTTAAGGCATCAGCATTAAAAGTAATTCTGTCTCTTTTTGCTTTTCCATTATGGTTCCATGACTCCTTCCTCATGAAATTTTTTATTCGAACAGAAATTGAGGGTGTCTAACACATTCTTCGCATGTAAGAGCTCCTTTTTCCCTCTCTACCTACTCTTCTCTTCTTAGCATTTCTCATTTCTCCCCTTGTCAATTTCTTTCAATCCTCTTCATTCGAGAAGCATATAATAACGAAGTAGCGATGAGAGATACGATCACACGAGCATGATGGTAAGGCATTAATCGCATGCAATAGCAATGTATTAAACAATTCAATTCCTATTAGAAACACCTAGTTGTAGCCTCATAGTTTTCTCTAGCTTTGCCAAAGACTCCGTAAAATCTTCTTGCAGTCTCATGTAAGGATAGCGGTGGCCACTGTATGTCTACGCTTTTGAAGTGATCAAGTTCATTATTGTAATACGAATGTGTTTATTCGCACCGTAGAATCAATTTTTTTGGAAGCTTTCCACTTGTTGGTTCGTTTAATCGTTTGATGTACCGGAAACTTAAAAATCTTTTTGTTCATTCTTATGTCCCTGCAAGTTTTTAATTGAATGATAGCAAGCATTGCTTGACAGACGTTTCATATATTTAAAATACGATGATCTTACCGCACATTGGCTGTTTTTATATGTTAATATTGTTGCTATCCTGCCTACTTACGCAACGATTCTTCGTTTTTGTATGTTTTATCATTTAGTGCCTTATTTGCTCCACTGTTTGTGATGGCCGCTGATATGTTTCCTAAGTAGCGAGATACGGCAATCGCCCCTCCTGTTTCCTCTAGCCATTACCTTTTAAGATAGAATTGTCATCCAAATTTTTTCGCACGATTCTACATTGGAAAATAAATCGTTGAGGATCACTTTTGGTTGATACCAGTTTGCGTGCTCCTGAAATAATAGCATCCCTATTCCGTGAGAAACTATGAGCATCCCTGGTTTGAATACACTCTTTTTAGATTATGTAACGAATAGGATGTTTAGAGATCAAATAAGTTGTTCTATTTTTTTGCGTAATGCGAATTTTTCACTCCTGCTAAAGATTTGTGTATACATATAGTACCGAGAGTTTTGAAATTTTGGGAACTTTGCCATTTTTTTATTCTTTCCTGTCAAGTAGCAATGTAGGGGGGAGTATTCTTTTTTCATATTATGTCATCTACATCTTTGATATTAGAACTCTAAATAAAATCAAAGAATTTACGAGTCATTAGGGAATAGGTTGAAGGAATCACTAGGTTCCTGGTCTCATTTTCGCCTCCTTTTTTTAATACTACTATTTTTTTTTGACATATCATTTAAATAAATACACACTTTCTTTATTAAATCTAAAAAGAAAAATTTTTTTTAAAAAATAATCTAAGAAGACTGTTTATTATAAACCGTTTGAATATGTGTTCTATACAGTATGAAAGTAAAACTTAAAATTGTGATTATATTTTTTTCTCTTAAAAGTGAAATGGAGGGTTTTTTAAAGCAATATAATAGTAAAATAACATGGATGATATCTATATTCGAATTTCTATGACGCTTTTTTGTAAAAGGGGAAAAAATCGTTTTACGTTTCTTAATAATATAAACTCTATAGAATAATAGTAACCATATGCATTAAAAGCATAGAGTACTGCATAAACAGCCTATATATATAATTAAATCAAAAAATAATAAAGAGTTACACTAGATAGGCTTCGTTTCTGTTATGTTTTGTTTTAGACATTTTTAAAAACTCTGGATCTTTTCCTCTCGGGAAAAATTTACCCATGAAAGATACTACACCCTTAGATTCTCCTATAACTACTACAAATACAGAAAATTTCCCTCTTTCTGAGAACCTGCGTTCTCATTCGTTTTCTTCTTGGTTACCCGATGTTTTTTCAAATAATCCCTATTTTACGGCTGGATTTGGTTTGATAGGTGTGGGTGCTGCCTTAGGAATTTTTCGCCAATCTCTGTTAGTTTCTATGCATGCAGCACGCCGTTTCTGCCTCACTTCTCTTGAAATTCCAAGCAAAGATCATAGTTATTCTAAAGTGATGCAATGGCTTATTGCACGGTGAGCTTCAGCTGGTTTTATATCTTTCATTTTAGTTAAGGATGGATAATTGGATGTATTAAATAATGGAAAGTGGCTAAAAAACACACAGAAGTAACATACGTAAAAAAAAATATAGGGAAATTTTTGCAATTTTTTTTTGGCTCATCTCTTTATCCTATGTCTGGATGTATGTCTAGTATTGGATAATGAAAAATTTAATTTTTTATTTTGATCGTATTCTAAGTACAAAAGAAATTGCTAGAATATAATTTTGGTTATTTCTACACTAGTTTCAAGTCTTGTAGGTTATTTTGATATTGCTATGCACTTACATCAAATTTTTTTCTATTTTTGATTGGATATACACATGTTTTTGGAATTTTTATTTCTTTTACTTACTTTACATTTTGTTTTATTGTTAAAATTTGCTTTCTTTACTCATCTTTTGTTTTTGCTCCTTTTTAATTTTTTTGTTTTTGTTTTCACTTGCAACTCTTATTCTATGTTTTTTGTTTTTTGTTTTTTTTACTTGCACATAGTATTCTAATTTCTATGTTTTTTTTACTTTCAACTCTTATTCTATTTTTTTTTGTTTTTTTTTTTTTTTGTTTTTCTTTTTTTTTTTTTTTTTTTTTTTTTTTTTTACTTGCAACTCATATTCTATTTTCCATTTCTTTTTTTTTTTTAAGTGGAACAATGACTCGCCATTTTGGTGTAGAAACAATAAGAAATACTGATTCTTCTGGTAGAGCTAACATTTCCTTCGAATTTATTCCCAGTACTGGACGGCATTTCATAAATTATAAAAATAGACTTTTAATAGTCGAGAGAAGACGAGAGAAATCGATGGTACTATTTACTTTATTAAATATAGCCTTTCAATGCATTCGATTATTAAGAATAGTGCAAAGTCTCAAAGTTTTTAACTTTTACTATTTCTTTGAGAATAATACTGCAATGGATTTTTTTTTTTGCTTGACAAACCTTTCTCACTGTGTTTTTATAAAAACGTTGGAAATTTTTTTTTATAAAAAGTTTTTTCATTCAGTTTTCATTCTTTTGTCCTTTTTTTTATGCATTCTAGTTTGAAAAATAATGTTTCTGGCCCATTGTCATTTCCTTTTCTTTTTTAATATTATTATTTTTCAGATTGATATGACCTCAGGGTCGCCTTGGGAAACGCTCACACTCACCACTTTTGCATGGGAGCGACACCTCTTTAATCAATTGGTGAACGAATTCATTATCTTTTGTAATTGAAATTATTTCTCTTAGAATACAATAGTAATACTTACACTGTGGTTTTGGATTTTGCTCCTGTTTCTCTCTCCGTTATTTTCTTTCCTTTCTTTTTCATTTTTCTATTTTTTTTCTTTTTCTTTCTTTTTTTTTCTCTTTTTCTTTCTCTTTTTTTTCTTATTTCTCTTTCACTTTTTTTTTT